>JALBCR010003801.1:0-154652 GCA_030710515.1 Abscondita cerata | reverse complement strand
GACTGGGGTGGTGGAAATTATCCGAAACTTTAAGATGGCCTACAGGAAGTTTTTAATCAAAAGGCTGCTAAATGTTTTGCGAAAGCAGGATTCTCGAAAAGGTCCTGCAAGAAGATTTCGATGAAGAAGACTAAATTCTATTAGCTCAGCTTTTTCCTGTATTACTAAAAGGTAATCAACGTGTAAGCCTTGAAAATTATGCATTTATTGATTGTGATATTTTGACCAAAAGCCCCAACTTAAGTGGGTTGGGTGATATAATCAGTAAATTAGACTATTAGGCTGTGATTCAAACCAATGAAATTGATGCAGAAGAATCCAAAGTTTTTACGTCAACATTAAAAATATGGATGAAGTGTGTTGAAAACCTAAGAGATGTGGAAAGTTTTCTATTTTCTAATGATAAGTGCTGTAGAACTACTTCAAATTTTATCAAAATGTATAAATCTTCTGGTTTTACAAACTAAACTTCAATACATAAATATTTTTACAATAATGTAATTTAATGGTATTTATATGTATGAATTAATTATTGTAATAGATATAACGAGCAATTTGAAAATAGGTACATATTAAGGTAAATGTATGTATTCAATATGTATAACCCTTCCATTATTATATTGTCTAATTATTAAATATTGCATCAGCATATTTATAGTTATTTTTAATACGCAGATATATATATAGTACCTTATAGCGAACCGTATTATGTTCCATACTTCACAAATTTCTGATTAGCTTAAAAAATACTTGATTAAATTGTAAACAAGCAACTATAAAGAGATTTAAGTGTTTTAGCGGTCAAAAGTGGTTAATTTTTGGGGTTGAATATTAAAAAATTATAACGCTCAGTCTTTCTTTGTCACAAATTTCTTGATTAGCTTAAAAATACTTGATTTAATTGCACACAAGCCACTATAAAAATTTAAGTGTTTTAGCCGTCAAAAGGGTTAATTTTTGCGGTTGAATATTAATAAAAATTATAACAGCTTAAGTTTTCGTTGTCTAGAATTTTTGATTAGCTTAAAATGCTTTAGATTGAATTGCAAACAAAACAACTATAAGAAATTTTAAGTGTTTTAGCCGTCAAAAAGGGTTAATTTTTGCGGTTGAATATTAAAAAAAATTATAACGCTTAAGCTTTTCGTTGTCACAAATTTTTGATTAGTTTAAAAATACTTGATTTAATTGCAAACAAGCCACTATAAAAGATTGAATTGTTTTAGCCTTCAAAAGGGGTAATTTTTGAGGTTGAATATTAATAAAAATTATAACGCTTAAGTCTTTCGTTGTCTACAAATTTTTTATTAGCTTAAAAATACTTGATGTAATTGCAAACAACACTCTCCGGATCTGAATCCCATTGAGAATATGTGGTCAGCAATGGTTTGAAATTGGGTTCAAGACGGAGACAGAGAAGAAGTTAGATTTCATTAAACAGAAATGCGAGAGCAGTGTGGGAATTGTTTTGTGGTCAAAACTTTTGTTATAATCTCAGTAGAATGAGGGCACCTCAACCTTGAGATAATGAGGAAAAAGTGAAAGGCAACTAGCCTAATTAGGCTAACAACCTCTCACCTACCTCTCACCTCATCAGGCAGTTCCCTAATTAGGCCTCTCACCTCATTAGGCTGTTGTTGTCAACAGGCTGTTGACGCAGGCATTCTATTTAATTACTTGTTATTGTTTGAAGACGTCAATGGAAAATACGGCCTCTCACCTCATTAGGCTGTTGTTGTTGTTGAAGTTGATTTCCATCATGGCGGATGTTTCGGCGGTCGATTTGAATTTCCAACATGGCGTCCCATCATGGCGTCCTAAAGTTTTTTATGAATTTAAAAAACTTGGTTGAGATTCGAACTTGCAACCATTGCATTACCGAGCCAAGGCTTTAACCACTAGGCTACGGCGACAATTGAAAGATAGAGTTTGAAGTTTGTATATAGCTGTAAAGGTTGATTAAGATGAATTAATGATGGTGTAAAATGTAGGATAAGACCTGTTAATTAAAAAGTTGAATAAGGATAAAACATTTAATAAACAAGATGAAAAAGGATAAAAAACATATATTTATCACTCTCATTCATTATAAACTAATTCACAAACAAAAATAACACTCACGTAGCGCCATTTTTGTATGATTAAACATTTAATAAACAAGATGAAAAAGGATAAAAACATATATTCGTCACTCTCATACTTTATAAACTAATTCACAAACAAAAATAACACTCACGTAGCGCCATTTTGTATGACGTATGATTAAACATTTAATAAACAAGATGAAAAAGGATAAAAACATGTACATTTTTCCTTCTCATACTTTATAAACTAATTCACAAACAAAATAGCAATTACGTACCGCCATCTTGTATAACGTATGATTTAATAAACAAGATGAAAAGGATAATAAACATATATTTATCACTCTCATTCATTATAAACTAGTTCACAAACAAAAATAACACTCACGTAGCGCCATTTTGTATGACGTATGATTTAATAAACAAGATGAAAAAGGATAAAAACATATATTTATCACTCTCATACTTTTATAAACTAGAAAACAAACACGAAAAACAATTACCTAAAGCGATTCAATATGGCTGTCAAACCAACATTTTTCTTTATTAATTACATTAACCATGGCTTTAACAAGTACTTTTAAATTTATGGCTGATTAAAAAAATTTAACATACTGAGGTTCGAACCATTAACGATTGATACACAATCTTTTGTAAACAGATGACACCATTTTCTATGACTTATGATTTTAAAAACATACCTGTTCAACATGTTAATTACATTAACTACGTATTTGACATATAGTTTTGAATTTACATTTGATTAAAAAAACTTTAACATACCGAGGTTCGAACCATTAACGTTTGATACACCACCACTACGTATTTAACATATAGTTTTCAACTTTACATTTGATTAAAAAAACTTTAACACTTCAGGGTTCGAACCATTAACGTTTAATATACCACCACGTATTTAACAATATAGTTTTGAATTTACACTTGATTAAAAAACTTTAACACTTCAGGGTTCGAACCATTAACGTTTTAATCACAAACACGAAAAACAATTACCTAAAGCGCTTCAATATGGCTGTCAAACCAACATTTTTCTTTATTAATTACATTAACCATGGCTTTAACAAGTACTTTTAAATTTACACCGGATTAAAAAATTTAACATACTGAGGTTCGATATGGCTTCAGAGTCAGTGGTAGATTTAAATTATAACCTGTAGTGGTTGTACAAGGTTATTTTTTTCGAACACATATTTTTCAAAATAAGTAATATACGTTTTTATTCTAAAACAATTTAAAACGTGGAATATCGAAAATAAAATTTTAAAATTGGCGGTGAAGTTAATTTAAAAATTTTTAAATTAGAGTTTAAGTCGGTACTAAATTTTAAAGCTGACGAAAAAACCGAATAACAACGCAAATTAAATTTAAAATCATAAAATAAAATCCCCGCACTAAATTTTAAAGCTGACGAATAAAACCGAATAACAACGCAAATTAAATTAAAAAAAATCATAAAATAAAATCCCTCGAGTGTTAAACAAATTGTTAATAAATATTTACAAAAGTTACCAATTGCAAAAATATAATTTTAAAACATGTAGAAAGTTGTTAATCGAATTTTAAATAGAGGATTTCAAATAAAATCATTCGTTATAACATTAAAAATATAAAAATGTTAATTATAAACGTTGCAATGAAAATAAAGAAATCATTCGTTAACATTGAAATGAAATTGGTTAAATAAATAAAAACGCAAAACAATTATAAACTTTTAATGAAATTAAATAAAACGTCAAGATAGTGGTAAAATAATTTTAAAGTAGTTGTTAATGATTACGAGTTGCAAGGTATAATATTTTATTGCGTATGGCAATAACTAACCAATCTAAGAAACATATAGGTACTAAAATAACGAAAACAGAGATTTACAAAGTTGTATAAGTAAAATTAAACAAATACTAATATTGATATTCGAAAAACACTTACCCTGTTGGAACAATTCACAAACATTTTATTTAAATGAACGCGTTTTAATTTATCAATATTGAAAATTACATGCACATACAAACTCGTTCAAAAATCAAACTGACGGTAATTTCGAAATTTCTAAAAAACGAAATTAAACGGGGGAATTACTCAACAAACTAATTACTGCACGACCTCCAAAATTAGTACACGCAGTTCAAACAAGAAATATTTTAACAATATAACTTAATTTCAAAATTAATAGATCTCAACAATTATGGTTCTAAAAACAAAAATAAGAAATATATTGATAAAAACGTTAAAATAAAAAAGAATTGAAATTATGAAAGTGTAAACTCTGAAAATAGAAATTTAGTTATAACAGGAAAGTTTGCTAATGATAATGAGTAATTACTTACGTACAAACAAGTCGATTAATGCTACCTGGTAAACATTCTTTAACCACGTATTTGACATATAGTTTTGAATTTACATTTGATTAAAAAACTTTAACATACTGAGGTTCGAACCATTAACGTTTGAACAAAAATAACACTCACGTAGCACCATTTTGTATGACGTATGATTGATCATTTAGCACCATTTTGTATGACGTTTGATTAAAACATTTTAATAAACAAGATGAAAAAGGAAAAACATGTACATTTTCCTTCTCATACTTTATAAACTATTTCACAAGCAAAAATAGCAACGCAAATTAAATTTAAAATCATAAAATAAAATCCCGCACTAAATTTTAAAGCTGACGAATAAAACCGAATAACAACGCAAATTAAATTAAAAAAAATCATAAAATAAATCCCTCGAGTGTTAAACAAATTGTTAATAAATATTTACAAAAGTTACCAATTGCAAAAATATAATTTTAAAACATGTAGAAAGTTGTTTGTCGAATTTTAAATAGAGGATTTCAAATAAAATCATTCGTTATAACATTAAAAAATAAAAAATGTTAATTATAAACGTTGCAATGAAAATAAAGAAATCATTCGTTAACATTGAAATGAAATTGGTTAAATAAATAAAAACGCAAAACAATTATAAACTTTTAATGAAATTAAATAAAACGTCAAGATAGTGGTAAAAATAATTTTTAAGTAGTTGTTAATGATTACGAGTTGCAAGGTATAATATTTTATTGCGTATGGCAATAACTAACCAATCTAAGAAACATATAGGTACTAAAATAACGAAAACAGAGATTTACAAAGTTGTATAAGTAAAATTGAACAAATACTAATATTGATATTCGAAAAACACTTACCCTGTTGGAACAATTCACAAACATTTTATTTAAATGAACGCGTTTTAATTTATCAATATTGAAAATTACATGCACATACAGACTCGTTCAAAATCAAACTGACTGTTAAGAATGCACTTTTCAACTATTAGAAATTTGTCGATGGCTATTAATCCACAAGGACTATTAATGTTTCGCTGGTGAAATTTTAACGACACTAATGAATAATTGACATTCCTCTGCTTTCAAAATTGCATAGTTTCTAGTGAATCATTGCAAATATTTAAAAAGTAATGTAAAATTTTAAGAAAAAACGGAAAAAGATCGTATTCAGAATTTTGTTTTAAAAACAATAAAGTACAATCGACAAACGAGTCATCAAAAACGAATGCGTGACATAGTATTAAACACTTAAAGGGTATAAATACAATAAAAAAGTACCCTCTAATCTGCAATAAAAATATAAAACGTAATTTATTTTGTAAGTGATTTCCGTTTACAAAATCAAAAAACTAAACTCAAAAGTTTACTCAAAAAAATATATGAAACAATTAACACTAACCAAAATCTTCTTAAGGAAACAAACTATTTGCACCTACTGATTGAAATGCAATTTCGGAGTTTGAATCGCTAGCCTTTATTCACTAATTCAGTACAATCAAATTAATTCTTACTTCGAAAACTGTTAATTGAATAAAACATAAATCTTTAGACAAAACGCTGTTAAAAAATAATTCTTACACCCATTCCCGTCTTAATTGATACCTTTTTACTGCCTAACAAATTTTGCATGGTTAACATTTACAGATTCTTTTATTGCCTGATACATAGTTACGAGTTTAATAATTTTTACAGTACAGAATTTTTACAGTACAGAACGATAATGATCGTTGTTCATGAGTAGGTAAACTACAGATTTTCATCTGAATTTCAAATTTTCTTATATTTTACGTCACAACTAAAAAGTTAAAATTAAATTTAACTACAATTATTGAAAAATAAATCTTTATTTCGAATAAATTTTTTATAAATTTAACAAAATCGTTTTTGTAAAACATAAATTGTACAATAAAATAATAAGATGGTCATTATTGATTAAATTAGTATCAAACAATTTCAAAAATTCTAAAGTATTAATATTACAAAGTTTAAATAATAAATACACAAGACAATACTGGCCGCAGAAACCTGAATGGAAATCTTGCAGTGTTTGAGCATTATAAACCCAAGTTCGACAATTACGATCTAAAAATTTTTGGTGATTATTTTCAGGAGGTCTTCCAAATGAATCAAAGTATTCTCCGTTTCCATATTCATCAATGAAAAATGCTGCCCAGTGTTGCCCTGGTTTGTTTGAGGGATCGGTGTTTGCAATTACAGCAGCAGGTCTCGGTATACGATGTGGAAGTTGATTAGAAGCACAGACAATGCGTTGTACATTCTTGATGCTCGGAATACTCTTCAGCTGGTGTGCAAGCTCGACCTGGTACATCTTTACCATTAGTTCTGGACCACTCGCATAAAATTAATGCATGCTCCAATGCACATGACGGGTTTTCAATATTATGATGAAGACATTTGACTGCTTCCATATTTTTCTTTAATACTTTAAACGATGGACACTCAATCCCTTCCATGTTTATTGTTGGTTTATTCAAAAATTTTAAAGTGTATTGTTTTCGCTACCTTTCACAAAATTGTGTTAAAGGGTGTTAACATTTTGCGAGTTCGTTTTCAAAATTTTCGTAATTAATGTAGCCATCACTCCACCGTAATCCGTGAAAGTAATTTTCCAAATAACGGATTTCTCGTTTTACTGAATTTGGCAACTTTGAATAATGACTTGGTGGTTTTATAAATAAAACTTCACAACAATGTCCATCGGAAGACACGATACCAATTTCCTTAGGAATAAATTTTTTATCTTCTCCTCGAAATCCCTGTATGTCAACAAAAGCATCCATTCTGGTGAGACGATGTTTAATAACTGATATGTTCTTAACTACTGAAATCAACCATCACATTTCGGTGTTTATCAATCTCGATAACGTTGTCAAACTCTGCGTATACTAAACAGTTTACAGTTTCCGCCAATGCATCTTCAAACCCTACCTCTATTCGCAGAGAACCATTTTTACAAGATTCCACTGGAAATTCATATTTGCAGTGAGATCTGCGGTTAAGTCAAATGCTGTCAAACAGTAACCTTTGGCATAATCTTCGAGAGAAATTCCATTTCCTTCATTTAGAAAATGAATACCGGTTCCTGAGAATAATGTATGATACGCTCGTACATATGTAGATTTTGTAAAATCGGGTTGAAGTGGTTTGGATGGTATTTGTTGCCCGTCAATGTATAGTGAGAGGTAATTAATTTTATAATGTTGAAAATTGTAAGGATTAACAGCGTAATCGCCATTGAACGCTTTATTCGATATAAATCCTATAATGCAACGTTTTGGCAATTGACCCAAGAACACATTATCTAAAGATTTTCTTTGTAGTCCTGATGGAATGGTTAACACTTTAACGTCCGCTTTAGTTATTGGATATTTTGCAGTTGCAGATTGTAACGCTTTCGTGTGTGCAAGAAGTATTGTAGGATTAATTCTCATCCTTCTTACCAACAAACTCGCATCTAAAATTTTAACTTTGTATGTAGATCCTGATGCAGCCATTAAATTGAATGAGTCTCTTGAACGAACAAATTTTATTTTCATTTCAACTCCGTTGATTAAAAATTTTCTTGATTGAATATATCTGAATGCACATGTCCTAACATTTCAACATGTTTACTAGTAGATGTTAATGTTTTACGTTTACTAAATCCAGCGTTATCTTCTGTCAATTCATCAAATTTTCCCGGTGTATCTCTGTACCACAAACTACAAGTTAGATGCGATTCTTTTGCATCTGGTCCATAATTTAACAACGTTTCAATGTATGATCGGTAAGCATAAGTATTATTTGGTGGTGAAACAAGTTTTTGGTTTAAATAAACTTCAACTTGATTAAATAACGAATGCATCCAGTTGTTCACAGGTCCTACAACTTCGTTAACTGTTAACATTGAATCATCTTGCTTCACAATTTTAGTTGTAATGTAGAGCATCGTTTGACTTAAGTCCAGGTAATCATTACCATTTCCAGGCACTACAAATTCAATCGGTGCATCGTCACTCAGTGAAGATAGTGGTTTATAAAAATCCATTCTCCCGATTCAATCGAAGTTTGAGTTGACGGAAGTGCAAATAAATCTAATTCAGACTTGACGCATTCACAAGATTGGGCATGGAGAAAAGCCATTATTAATTTTGTCCAAATATATCGTTGTAAACGAGATTAGAAACTTTTCGCTTAGGTTTTAACGTTTTTCTGTTAACAAGTGGTGATGAATGACTCGATATTTTCTGACGAGGCTTTTTATATCCCGATCCTTGCATTAAATTTTCGATTTTAACATCGGCTTTCCGTTTCAGATTTTGACCGGCTTCGCGCGTTCTATCTATGAAAGATTCTTTCATTGGTTTATTCTCTATGACATCACCCAGAATATTAGTTCCAGTTCTCAACACTTCTTTCCCTACCGCTTTAGCGCCAGATTTAAATAATGGAAGAACTGAACGAAATAATCCTCCTAACCAGCTTCCAATTCCGTGCCCTCGTTGATACGGAGCTCCCTGTAAATAGCACCGATACCGCTACCAGCTTGATTCATGTAATATTGTTGATACGGACAAGCCATATTACTTAACTTTTTAAAATGAAGTTTTAAATTCAAAGTTCCAAACTCGAATGGCATTGCAGTACCCGTTTCAGTCCTTATATTCATTTCGATATTCTCAAACTCTCTTCGCATTACAGGAATGTAATGTACCGGAGAGTAAACTATATCTTTGTGACAGCCATAATTATAATTATCAGAAGTGACGTTCACAATTCTTAAAAGTGGTGATAAAATGTCACCGACAAATTGAGGTTCCACAATATCACAATAAACAAACATTTGCGAGGGTATACCAGTCCATATGTTTGCAGGATGTTTTGCAGTTTTTGCATTGCCAAATTTTGATCAGGGGAAAACCCAATTGTAATGCTAACCGTTTAGAAAATCCTAGTACGCTTAGAAATGTGTTTAGAGTGAGTGAAATTCGTTTAGTTATTTTATTGTATTCAAAGTTTATTAGTGGTTTGATTAACTTGTGATTATTAATTATATCCAGAACGTCTTCGATTGTTTCATAGTTGCCGGCTGGAATTTTTATGATATGCCATTTGTCGTCAGAATAAACAATTTGTTCACCGTCTTTAAGAAAAAGTTTACAGCTTTTTCTAATACATCATCTACATAATATTCCTCGTTATCTGGTGGTTCAATGCGATAAAACATTAAGTTTTCAGCTTCACCAACGGCTAAGAATGAACAAGGGTATTGTAGCTCAGAAACTCCGACAACCCATTCTCCAACCAACCTTATACGTTTAGGTAGTTGGGTTGTGAAATTAGCGGTGGTATTATTCGGAAAATAGTGTATGGAACTATTGCTCAACAGTGTCAAGTAAAACTCGTTCTCCAAATTCATAATTGTTGTAAATCTTTAGCGTATACCCAGGAATTAAATTTCTCACCGTACCCGCTCCACTTTACAAAATATTGTTTATTTCGACCTTTACCTTTTTCTTTTAAAACTTTTTCAATTTTGTACGTTGTGTTGTAATCAATTGTAACTGGTTGTAGTTCTTCTTCATAAAATGTTCCTTCAATTGGTTCACTGTTTAAATCCACAATTTGATAGACGGGTGGTTTGCGTTTTATAACTTTAACTATTTTAAATATTTCTTCACTCCAATTTGCAGTGTAACCTTTCTCGAAGACTAATTTGTTTCTGCTAATTCTTACATGCTGATTCAGTTTATATTTAGGTGAACGCTGAATACCTACACCGTCATGGTATAGATTTTTCCAAACTTGTAAAATGTTTTCGTCGTTGACATCATTGGGAGCCATTTTTATACTTCGATGGTATCTGTTGTTATAAGATAACACCAAATCTTGTAATACATTAATATATCGGTAAGAGTTTGAATAAGTAAAATAACGCCACATTCTTGTTTTAAGAGTTCTATTAAATCGTTCTACTACAGCAGCTTTTACATCAGGATTATTAGTTACATAAAAAGTAATGTTTTTGTCTTTAAAAATTTTTGAACAGGTCTAGCGATAAATTCTTTTCCTTTATCTGTTTGAATACTTTCAGGAATGTTTTGAGCTTCTTCAAAATATTAGTAAATGCATCAGTAATGTTTTTAGCAGTTTTAAATTTAATAGGTCGTACCCATGCTTTTTGGTGAAAACATCGATTACTGTTAATATGTAATTGTAGTTATCGTTATGTTTCCGTATACTCTGCATATCGCATAAATCTGCCTGCCATAATTGAAACATATTATTTACAATATATTTATTTCTCGGAAATCGTTTTTAACAGGTTTGTGTACAGTATACGATTCTTGCTTCCGTAACCAGTTTCCTACATCATTTCTTGAATATCTATTTTTTACACTTTGTATTAAAGAATTTGCGCCAGCAAATCCAACTTCATTAGCAGGGTCGAAATATATCGTGTTTAATTCCATGATTACAGTTTCAAATTTTCCCAATTTAAAAATGTTGATGGTGTTTTACTCAGCGGTGGTGATGTTCTTGTACGTGCAGGAGTACCTTTTGTATAGGACTTCTTGATCTAGTCCGATGTATTGAGGTTTTCGCTTCGTTGTCTAGTTTTTAAGTTCAAAATTTTGTTCTACTGGAGATACTACACTTCTCCGTTTTAAATTTCCGATTAGTTCGTGCGGGAAATTAACTTCTTTCATAAACGTTGCAAATTGTGGCCAACCTATTGGACTTGTATTTTTTCGAGGTCTGATTGCGTCATGCACCAAGTCTATAATATTTGACGAAGGAATTATTTTACCTTTTATTGCGACAGTTCCGTTTTTGTCCCACATTATATCACTCGAAGCATTTAACATTTTCATGAAACTAACACCTTTTTTCTTATACATAGTAGGAAGTGTATCTACAATTTCAGTGTCAGACATGCCTTCAGATTTTTCTTGTATTGGTATAGATTCTTCTTGTATTGGTATGCTTACAGGTTGTCGAACTTCATCGGTAAAATGTAAGTATCTTTGAAGAACTTGATTATACTGCATCCATTTATCGTGATCAGAAAGTTTAGAATTCAAAATATTGTACATCTCGTTATCTAGTTGTGTTAATACATTATTTCCAACAGTTTCTGATGATTTCATTTGTTGTATTAATTCCGGTGGTACAAGTAACATCTTCTTTGCATGTTCCATGTTTAACCAAAAATGCTACTTATTACTCCACTTAGTAAAGGTGCAATGAGAAGTGGAAGAAATGCGCCTCCTTGCTGAACCAAAATTTCCTTTTTCTTTTGATAGGTTCTCCAGGTTTTACTAATCTTCTCAAGATGTGTTTATGTTGCGAAAGTCGTGATTTCTGGTGACGTGATAGAGGAATTTTTCCTTTTAAAGTATTGTATACGCATTCGCAGATGCAATGAACTTGTTTATCGTCTGCACATTTTAGCAATGCAAGACGTTCTTTATTTCCAAGTTTCGCTAATGCGCGAAGAAGTTCAGAGTGTTTAACAAGCACCTTGGGCATTATTGATGGATTATTACAAATTTATCTGAACGAGTGTATTTAAATCCTTTTTCGGAACGTAAACACAGCATGCGCCGTCTTCGTTAAAAATCGAGCTTCGGTAACGAACTAAATCCGGTGTAGATTGTTTTAAATCGAAGAGTAGGTAGCCATGAGGTTTAGATGTAGCATCAATGTAAGCTTCTTCTAAAAATTTAGAATTTTCAGGACAAATCTGTCTTGTTAAATGTTTAATTTGGGCTTTGTCGCGCGGATTTTTGAATAATACAATGTAATGCGTGTTTAAGGAAATGTCGCGCTGGCCTTTTCCTTGATGGAATATATTTTGAGTTAGGAAAAACACACTTAGATTACGGTGATGGCAACCTTTTGTAAATATATCCACAATTGAAGCATTTGCTTCACGCATTAAATCATCAATTATTATTAAAACAGGTTCTACACCGTTAAACAGATCCATACTCGGTAAGCCTTCTTGAAATTGCACTTCAGGTAATTTTTGTAAAGGGGTTGCCATTCGTCGTAAAACCAGAATATTTTTTCAAATTTAGCATCACATACTACGTTTATTTCTTTTAAGAAATTTACAATGAAATATGATTTACCACAACCTGAGGGCCTGCAACAATCGCAGAAAATGGGTGTTCGAATTGATACATATTACTCGTCGATAGTTAAATGATGAGTAAGGAGGTTTTTAAATTAAACGTGTTAATATACTCAATTTTTATTTTACAAATTATAAATAATTACAAAATTATTTGTACAAAAACCGATCATCATAAGATTCCATATAATTTTTATTGTGAGGGATACAAAATGTGGAAATTTATTAACTAAATCTTGTAATGTAATATTCTCCTTGTATTTTTCATCCAACACTTTAATGAAGTCGTCATACCCGATTTCTTCTATATCTACGTACTCTTGATAACCAACATTTTTCTTTTTATCAATTATGTTAACCACATCTTTAACAAATTCATAAAATTGAAAATCAGACTTTTCCAATTTTTGCATTCGAGATGTAAAATAATTCTTCATTTTTCTAATAGATTGTAGCGAAGTAAGACCTAAATAAAGTTGATACTTTTCATCGTTCTTCTTTGATATGAAGCGTACAGCATTCAATTCTGTTGTATGGATTGTATAATCTTCAAACTCGTATTTTCCAACATCTTTATGGTTGAGCGTTTCAATGATATCATCTAGTTCATCCAGAAACGATTTAAATTGTGACAACGTAAAATGTACTGTAGAATTAAACCCTGATTTGATTATTTTTAAACAAGGTTTAAAATCATTGTAAACATCCATTCCAAAACAAACTGATTTGGTATAACTTTTGTTTAACGGAATAAATACCTCATTAAGCAGTGTATTTTTCTCACGTTGTTCTAGATTCTGTTTACAGTCTTCATCTGTTGTGACACCATATGATTTTCGAGCTTCGTTGTACATTTTATAGTCCACTTCTGAAGGTCTGTACACTGGTGATTGTGGCCTATGGTAAGGAGTTGTGTTCTTCTTGGCAGAGTTGAATTTGAATTTACCAGCCATTTTAAAATAAGTACTGTCGAGACACTTCAAGACTAAATGTTAGACACAAAGACGTCGCTTTTATACAATTCTGATATCATGACGTCAATGTTATTGGGAAAAACGTATATTACTTATTTTGAAAAATATGTTTTCGAAAAACAACCTTGTACAACAACTTTAATTTAAATCTAGCACTGACTCTGAAGCCATACTGGTTTAACAGCCATATTGAATCGCTTTAGGTAATTGTTTTTCGTGTTTGTTTTCCAGTTTATAAAGTATGAGAAGGAAAAATGTACATATTTTTATCCTTTTTCATCTTGTTTATTAAATGTTTGATCATACGTCATACAAAATGAGGAATAACTCTACGTTTGCAGAAAGAAAATTTTTGGTGACAGCGTAAAATGATTTTCAAACCGGTAAACGAATGCTAGATATGGTGTGCCATTCATAGATGGAACTCTGAAGTTGTAACGTTTCATATTTTTGTAAAATAATTTTTATATTGTTTGTGAAACAGAGAGAGAAATAAAATTTGTTTCCTGCTTTCTTTATTCTTCCAATTAAAAATATATGTTATTGGTACTTGTAAATGTGTTGTGTAACAGAGATGCAAATAAAATTTTATCCTCCTTGTTGTTTTTTTTTTTCCTTAACACATACGCCACCTTGATGGTGTATTAAAACGAACCTCGGTATGTTAAAGTTTTTTTTTTAAAACTACTTGTTAAATACGTAGTGCTGGTTTAAACGTTAATGGTTCGATCCTCAGTATGTTAAATTTTTTTTTAATCAAATGTAAATTAAAAACTAGTTGTTAAATACGTAGTGGTGTATCAAACGTTAATGGTTCGAACCTCGGTATGTTAAAGTTTTTTTAAAAACTACTTGTTAAATACGTAGTGCTGGTTTAAACGTTAATGGTTCGAACCTCAGTATGTTAAAGTTTTTTTTTAATCAAATGTAAATTAAAAACTAGTTGTTAAATACGTAGTGGTGTATCAAACGTTAATGGTTCGAACCTCGGTATGTTAAAGTTTTTTTAATCAAATGTAAATTCAAGACTAGTTGTTAAATACGTGGTTAATGTAATTAACATGTTGAACAGGTATGTTTTTATATACGTCATAGAAAATGGTGTCATCTGTTTACAAAAGTTTGTGTATCAATCGTTAATGGTTCGAACCTTAGTATGTTAAATTTTTTTTTAATCAGCCATAAATTTAAAAGTACTTGTTAAAGCCATGGTTAATGTAATTAATAAAGAAAAATGTTGGTTTGACAGCCATATTGAATCGCTTTAGGTAATTGTTTTTCGTGTTTGTTTTCTAGTTTATAAAAGTATGAGAGTGACAAATATATGTTTTTTTTATCCTCTTTCATCTTGTTTATTAAATGTTTAATCATACAAGATGGCGGTACGTAATTGCTATTTTTGTTTGTGAACTAGTTTATAATGAATGAGAGTGATAAATATATGTTTTTATCCTTTTCATCTTGTTTATTAAATCATACGTCATACAAAATGGCGCTACGTGAGTGTTATTTTTGTTTGTGAACTAGTTTATAATGAATGAGAGTGATAAATATATGTTTTTATCCTTTTCATCTTGTTTATTAAATCATACGTTATACAAGATGGCGCTACGTGAGTGTTATTTTTGGTTGTGAATTAGTTTATAATGAATGAATGAGAGTGATAAATATATGTTTTTTATCCTTTTTCATCTTGTTTATTAAATCATACGTCATACAAAATGGCGCTACGTGAGTGTTATTTTTGTTTGTGAATTAGTTTATAAAGTATGAGAGTGATAAATATATGTTTTTTATCCTTTTTCATCTTGTTTATTAAATGTTTAATCATACAAAATGGCGCTACGTGAGTGTTATTTTTGTTTGTGAATTAGTGTATAATGAATGAGAGTGATAAATATATGTTTTTATCCTTTTTCATCTTGTTTATTACTTGTTTAATCAACAGGTCTTATCCTACATTTTACACCATCATTAATTCATCTTAATCAACCTTTACAGCTATATACAAACTTCAAACTCTATCCTTCAATTGTCGCCGTAGCCTAGTGGTTAAAGCCTTGGCTCGGTAATGCAATGGTTGCAAGTTCGAATCTCAACCAAGTTTTTTAAATTCATAAAAAACTTTAGGACGCCATGATGGGACGCCATGTTGGAAATTCAAATCGACCGCCGAAACATCCGCCATGATGGAAATCAACTTCAACAACAACAACAGCCTAATGAGGTGAGAGGCCGTATTTTCCATTGACGTCTTCAAACAAAAACAAGTAATTAAATAGAATGCCTGCGTTAACAGCCTGTTGACAACAACAGCCTAATGAGGTGAGAGGCCTAATTAGGGAACTGCCTGATGAGGTGAGAGGTAGGTGAGAGGTAGGTGAGAGGTTGTTAGCCTAATTAGGCTAGTTGCCTTTCACTTTTTCCTCATTATCTCAAGGTTGAGGTGCCCTCATTCTACTAATCTCGTTAACTCGATGCAACACCGTTTACAAAATTGTATCAACCGCGGTGGATTTTACACAAAATATTAAAAGTCGTTGAAGTTATGTTATTTTTATTATTCTGTTACGTTTACTTCCTCTACTTTTTAAAAAGTTTAGCAAAATAAATGTTTAGCCATTGTAGCTTTATCTATGATTTGTTATCGAAAATCAGTAAGTAAGTTTCACGCTTCGCTTCTTTTTAATGAAACTATTACAATAGTTATTTATGTATCAAGGCACTAAACTTTGATTTTTCATGACGAATGTGTTTCAATAGCAGAGGCGATAGCCGAGGCAAGTAAAACACGCAAGTCACGAAAAAAAACTTTAGTGCCGAGGTACGTATTATATTTTTTCCGAAATCCCAAAATTTGAACAAAATCTGACAATTTTATAACTTTCTTTAAGTAGCAAATGTAATCAGCTGTTTTCTTTTTTACGTCAAATGTTTCCACCGCGCATGTGCAATTCTAAAATTTACATATATTTTACACATCTTTACCGGCGAAAATGTGAACTTAAAAATCGTCGTATAATGAATTACTTTAGTGCCGATTTTATTTACTTTACTGCCGATTTTTTGTGCTTTAGTGACGATTTCGCAAAAAATTATTTATAATACGTAAATATATAGAAACAAAATTTGTAATCGGTTCTGATTTCTGTGTTGTTGTTTGTTTTAAAGATTAAGATAAATACCGATTTCAGGGTAACTTTGTTCGAAAGGTGTAATTAAAAAATTTACTAATTCAAACTACTTAAATAACAGACAACACAACCTAAAACCATATAAGAAATACTAGAAATGTAATTTTTTTCACCACCACACGCGATTTTTGCGTAACCGCTATGTGGTCATAACTTGTCCATTTTAATAAATAAACGTTTGAATTAACATTTAATACTTTCCCGATTATTTCTTTTTGTCGCAAGTATCGATTTTAACATAATCTTCATTATAACATTATTTATGTTTCCCTCTAACTATCTTGAGGATAAAAATCTATAATATTCTACTAATCGCCTGAGGGGAAATTCCTTTTCTGATAACAATTATGATTTGAACTCGAGGTTTTTGCAGTTTTAAAACGAAGAGAAAGAACCAAACCAAAACGATTGGTGTATTATTGGTTGCTCATTTAATATGTCACTGTGTGTACATGAAATACTTAAACATCATTACATAATAGTCAATATTCAAAAAAGGATGTTAGTAAGACGGTGTAAGGCAAAGTTGTAGTACTTTTTTTCACTGATTTTACAAATCACTTAAATCCTTATATCATTTTTATGGTATAATTAAAAATAGAAATAAATATAGAGTGTGAATTTAAAATAATCTAATTTTGACATAGTACACTCCAAAACCTGTTTAAAATGTAGTCTCGAGCGATCTCGATATTGCTGTACAGAAAAAAAAATTGCATTAAAAAATAGTTCAAATCAAAGTTATGGATAATAAATTTTCTATCAACTCTCCTTCCATATTTTTTTAATAATTAATATTCTGGAAGATACTATTAAGACAATTACTGCCACATAATTGTCATATCTTAGCAATTACCTACTTATCGAAATCCAGCCATTTTTGTCTCGTTCCAGGATTCCGGGTATTCAATGCGCAAAGCAGTGGCATACATAGCTTTCAGTAATAAAATAGTAAAAACAAATTTTGAAAATATAGCATCTTATCATCAATCACTAGAAATAAATAGCTTTTACTCAACTATCGATTTGACTGACCATTTTAAGCTTAAAAAACACATAAACAACCGTGCATTTGTCAGAACATGTTAAAATATTAACGGGCCATAACAAAGAGCATCGCAATAACAATCGAATAAAAATAATTGTAAGAAGCTCACGTCGTCCTGTCAAATCCCGTTAGTTATAATTTCAAATGACAAATAATGTTCTAAATTATGCATTCGACGTAAAAATAACAAAGACAAATTTTGCTTACATACATACATACACATACATTTAAAAGTATCTACTGAGTGATTTTTATATAAGGGTTTATTTGAAAAATGTAACAGTTTGTCGAGAAAAAGCCTCCGTATGAGCGTGTATAAGTCAGTCATTGAATGTTGAGTACCGATCATTACCGCATAAATCCTTATCAAATATTAAAAGAACACTCAAATCGGAACAACGTCTATTGTTAATGTCAGCGGTTAACACAGAGCAAAGGACACGTGTAAGGGGGTGACCTGTGGATTAAGGGGTGCACCTGTCAAAACTGTTATGAATGTAAAAAGTATAAATACGTGGCAATAACGATGTTTAATCATATTTTATTGGTGCCTCGATGTAAGACATCATGGGTAGGTATTTTTTCCGCCGAAGAAAAATTATGTATTACAATTTTCGCGTATGTCAGGAAGGACCTTACCTGCACCCGTACCTTGCAGAGTGTGCGGAGATAGATCTTATGGAAAACATTATGGCGTGTATTGTTGCGATGGGTGTTCGTGCTTTTTTAAGAGAAGTGTAAGAAGAAATATTATTTATACTTGTATATGTAAGTACATTCTCATTTTTGCTACGTTATTCTTTGATTATATTACTAGGACTGAATATGCTGTTTTCTAATTTTTATTGTAATTTTATTGTTTTTACTGTATACATTTAAAACAGAAACAATTAGATTGTTTAACTAAATACCTTTATTGTTACTCCACATCTTATAAATAAGATGGAGAGTTATGCGACGATTTCCAAACAGAAATTTTAACACCACTTTTCTTCTACCTTCTCTCTCTGATTAGAGTTAATATATTATAATGAAGCAAAGAAAATGTCTGATGACCGTCTATCCTTATCTAAAACAAGATATCAAAAAAACTACCGGCCCGATTATTATGATACTTGGCATATATGTGTTAGCTATGACATCGTAGATCTGATTAGATGTTGAGCCGTTAACCTACATAGATTTTCAATTTTTTGAAATATTTACAAAAATATTTATTTTGCACATTTATTTTTCGAATAAAAATTGTTTGTAATTTAATTATACACAACTTTGTTTAAACTATTTTTTGATCAAATAAATAATTATTGAAACATAACCATGACGTGGCAGTTTTAACAATATCTCCGAAAATATTAACCATACTAAAAAAGTTATAGGAAAGAAGTTGTTGGAAGTTTTATTGTCTATACCTTTTATTTAAACTACTTTTCTCAAAAACGGTTTTGATATTATTTACAAGTTTGTTAGTGTGGAAACAATATGGAGTTCTTTGCAAAACGCTTGACTGTTTGCACCTACAAAACAATTTTTGACAGGTGTCATATTTTTGTAAATTAGCATTTTGCCAACTGGTTGGGCCGTACATCTCCCATTCCGGTAGCACAAGAAAAAGCGCCGCTCCTTTAGTCCTTTTGGACGCAATGCTGCATATTTCCTATATATTTGCAAGGCACTCATTACGTTTTCCTCGACAATATTAAAACTTTTGAACCGCCAGTCTTTGTGTATTGAATTTTTTTATCACTACAACGGCTCCTCGGTCGTCTATATCGTCTATATCGTCTATAGTTAACCTTACCAACTCGTCCCTTCGCAATCCACCGAACACGCCCATCACCAGAACAACCTATAACATAATCATCAACATCATTCAGTTAAATGTAAAATTCGTGCCGTGTTTACATACTTTTTCCAAAGGGTACATGTCGTTTGAAGCATCCTTGAAAAATTTTAAGACGTCTTCGCGTGTTAAAATTTTAGACTTTCTGGGAATGTATCCTTTTGAAGTTTGCTTCAGTAACGCTTCCAGCCGGTTGAACTTTCCTATGTCTATTTTATTGTATACTAATAATGTGGCCTTCAACATGGAGTATTTAGACCATTAGGAATTCTGACTACAAATATATACCATTAATACGATTAATAAAAAATCAATTAAAAATACGTACCAATTCCTGAAATACCCCATTAAAACTGTTTCACTGACAGTTGTGACAGATTTTTCTTTTTCCAGTCTTCAAATTTCTGGAGCTCTCTCTCGTACAGTGGCCGTGACTTTTTAGGGAAGCAACTCTCCATCAGCTTTTAACGCTCTTTCGTACACTTTTTTCCGAAATTTCGCTGTCCATCTCACCCGAAGTTTTATAATTTTATTTTTAAAATAAACAAACAAATTGTCATAGATACAAAACAAAGTACACAGACAAAGCAGCCGCGTTTCATTCACATGAAATGTTTGCAAGTATTTTATCAATGAATTTTCATATTTCAAGTGGAAAATAAAACGTTATATGAACCGCCGGCATAATCGATGTTTATAAATCTAGGGCAAATTACAAAACCTCGGGCCAGAGGCATAAATAACTATTATTATATTTAGGTAGTGTTTTATATTTTAATAAATTTTATGAACTCTGCAAAACTATGTCTATTATTTCTGCCTGTTTAGGGTGTGATATTTTTACAGTTCAGGTATAGGTACAAATCTGACTCCAATTTCTTCATTATCTTGAAAACTGAAATACGAGAGATGGTGATTTTTTCTTAAAGATCATCTGTAATTTTAGAACAATAAATGAATTAACTTTCTTCTAAAAAATTTAAATATTATCTACACTTTAAGTATAATATTATATTTATGAAATAATGCAATTTAAATATTTATTGTGTAAACACGATTTGTTTTTACACCATACAATTTTACACACATTAACTCTTGTATGTACTCACAAGGCAGAATATAAATTTATTTGAAATTGAATTGATTTATTCATAAAAATATATAAACATACTACTTCAAGTTAGGTAATACTATGGATAAGTTTTTTACAAGAAAGTTAAATAACTTATTCATCTAAAATTTACTTTTAAGAATACGTGTCATCGTAACTAGTTTTTTAGTTTTGAAGATAACGAAGACGTTATGAAGTCATGTTTTTACGTTATTTCTAGCCTAAAGAGTGGCGTTTACCTATACAAAAAAGTACACTTTTAGACCTTTGCCGTTTTAAATCTTGGAAAGCCGTTTTACCATTTTTGAACTTGAAATTTTGTAATAGTGTGTACGAAGTTGAATCTAGAAGGTGGCGCTCGACTTTTTCTTAAATTATTATTTTTAATAGTTATTAGATCTCAAAAATCTAAATAAATGCTTAAATTTGAACAGCATTTGCGTGAACGTGTAGCTGCATGTTTTATAAAACAGGTTGCAAAATTTCATTAAAATAGGGTAATAATTAAATCTAAAATATCTAAAACGGCAACAGCATTTGCACAAAATTTTGTCGGTATTTTATAATGTCCACGCGATCGTCTATCCCCACGTCATTCGTTTGCAGAGTAATCTAGCAACGACAGAATTTCGTCGGTAGCTGTTGATTACTAGAGATTTACTTGTTTAATTTTAAAAGTTTGTATTCTTTAAGGATCTTATCTTATTTTAGCTTCGGAATAGTTGTATCATATTACCAATATTAATCATATCAATGTTATGAAAGAGATAAGAAAATCGCTAAGTAAAAATGTATTTATTACGGACTAGCTTACCGGTTTCGTCTAACCTCTCTTACGTTATGTGTGTTGTATAACTTCCAATTCTCGATGAAGCCTTAGGTAAACCTAGTGACAAAGTAACTCGTTTGCAACTATACTAGGAATTTTCAAAACCGCCTGTAAATATGCAACTTACTTTCCACGTATTAGATTTTGATACCTGGTCTAAGTTGTTTTATACCTGGGCCGTAATAACAAACAAGCCGACAAATACTATTTAGCTAGTAGGTAGATAATTATTCATTGGAAAGCTCAAAACCAGTAAAACATATTGCAACACAAATAATACGTTAATTAAATAAAAGCATTGAAATAATAACAAATTTTAAAAAAATTAACTTCCTTTAAAGAACGGAAATAATAATGCATATTTAATTAAAAGAATTTAACATAAAATATGGTAAAGGTGTAATTGATAACTGTAATAATAACCGCAAAAAGTTTTCTCCTGTTTTTAGTAGTTATTTTTTTTGAATATTTCTTTGGGTGCTTCTAGGGTAGTAAGGGGTTATAAACAAACACCTGTGTAAACCTGAACTCTGAACTATTGTAAGTCATTTCCCGTAGTTACTGTGCTCTACGAGGTAGTGATTTTAACTTTCAACAAATTATTTTGATTGCTGGTGATATTATTTTTTAAAATGAATAAGAAGTGTTGTTCTGTTTCAAATAGACGTTACCCTTCGAAACGATTGAGTGTAAAACAAAAATGAGAAAAATGCGCGAACGTTAAACAAACAATTTCAGTTAAACAAACAATTTCAGACAATAACTTGTCAGCAGTGAATGTATGTAGTCTGTTAAGGAATTAATGTAGACGTGACAACATTGCAAAATTGAGAATGCGGCCTACATTCAATTCCTACATAGACAAGCGCCATGTTATCACTTAGTACATAGTTGTGTGTTACGTTGTCCATTGTCTTATCATATTAAATGTTATCTCATAACGTCTTTTGTATCATAAGCCGTCGACATAACATAGTCAATCAACCGACAAACAAAACAATGTAGAATATGTGTATTTAAGTGATGGTGGTGGGCATACTGATTTTTTACCGGACAGTAATAGTAGTGATACTATTTGCAATTTTAATTACAGCAGCGAAGCAGATGGCTTTAAAACTATAAGTGATGGCGGTACTAATATTGGTAATAATGAAGTTCTGTTTAATAGTGTAGAAGAAGATGTTTTTAGAAATGTACGTGACGAAATAATTTCACCTTTGCCAGACTTAGAAATTGAAATGCAACAAGAAAAACAAGATTTTGAATGCAATAAAATTTCTGGCCGAAGAATTGTAAATATTGCCCATCTTTTCAAAGCATTGAAGTCACTAAATCACGTAAGGTTTGGGTGTTTTTTTTATGACATTGATATTATTAGCGAAAAACGTAGAGGTTTGGAATCAATTTACACCATGAAATGTACAATGTGCAATAAATTAGTAACCATATCAACCGAAGATCATACATCTCAGTGCATGCCTGTATGTATTGGTGCAAGGTATTCCCAATTAAACGAATTTTTATCAGCCTTGGACATTCCATCTCCTTCAAGTAGTACTTACTCAGCAAATCATGATATTGCCTGCGATATTTATAACCGCACTGCTATAGAAGAAATGCGAAAAGCGGCTGAAGAAGAAAAAAAACTTGCAGTCGAGTTAGGTGAAGTAGACGCAGATGGGCACCCAAACATTGCTGTAGTAGCTGACGGTGCAAAAGATCATACCGTACAAGTTACAACTCGCTTTCAGGTGTTGCATGCATAGTTGGACTCCGAACAAAAAAAGTTCTTTACATTTCTATTAAAAATAAATTTTGTTGCATTTGTGCACGTAAGGACCTTTCCAAAAATAAAAAATGCCCAGCACATGTTTGCTACAAAAATTGGACTAGAACATCAACTTCAATGGAAACAGCTATAATTGTCGAAGGATTTCAGAACTCTTTGGAAATGTATGGAATGAAATATAGGAAACTAATTGCAGACGGCGACAGTAGTGTTTACCGAAAACTTTTAAGCTGCATGCCTTATGGACCTACTACAATAATTCAAAAATAGAATGTAAAAATCATATTCTACGTAATTATATTAACAAAATTAAGGAATCAACAAAAAAACAAAAACAGATAAACGCTTGAGAACGTTTGTTTGTCAAAACATACTTCGATTTCGAAGCGCAGTTTCTAAAGCAGTAGAATTTCGAAAAAATCAAAACGTCCCGACCTGTACAAAAATTAGAGAATTAGAATTAGATATATTAAATGCACCTAAGCATATTTTAGGAGATCATAGAGGATGCGAAGAAAGAAATTATTTTTCCCTGGACCTAAAGAAGGGGAGACAAACATAGTTCCAGATTTAGAAAAGAACGGCATGTTAGAAGAAATTATGAATGCAGCACGTCGAGTCGCAAGTCATGCTCAAAGTCTTATTTATGATGTCACCAACAACTCCGCTGAATTGTACAACTCTCACGTGGCTAAGTTCATCGGTGGCAAGCGTGTTAATTTTGCTCTTCGGCGTTCTTACAAGGGTAGATGTGAAGCCGTCGTTATAGCACACAATAACGTAGGGATGCTACAGTTGGAAAAAGACCGTTCAAAAAAATATCGAAAAAAAAATTCCGGGGACGCTGATGAAGATTATGGACCAGATGCAGCACTTACCCTTCCTGACATGACGGAGGAAGAAATGGAAAT
Organism: Abscondita cerata; assembly: GCA_030710515.1. Lineage (NCBI taxonomy): Eukaryota > Metazoa > Arthropoda > Insecta > Coleoptera > Lampyridae > Abscondita > Abscondita cerata. Next base: position 130,376 of record JALBCR010003801.1, on the reverse strand, counting down.
TCAACAAAAAATTTATTTCAGAATTGTCATTACATCGCGACGAGATATACCAAGAAACTATTGGACAGCACCGATGTAATAAATGGTACGAAGAGAGACGAAAGCGCCTAACAGCTTCTAATTTTGGGCGAATTTGTAAACTCCGACAAAGTACATCTTGTGCAAACACGGTAAAAAATTTACTTTACCAACAACTTTGTGGTTCTGCAGCTACCCAATATGGCAAAGAAAATGAGCATAGGGCAGTCAATGATTTCCAATATCAAACAAATTTGAAAATTAATTCTTGTGGCTTATGTATCGATGAAGATTATCCATTCTTGGCCGCATCTCCAGATGGAATTATAGAAGACAACCAAGCAATTGTTGAAATAAAGTGTCCATACAGTGCACGAGCGTATACTCCTGAAGAAGCTGTTCTAAAGAAACAAATTAAATTTTGTGAACTTAATAGTAATGGAAAGTTACAACTAAAAAACAAGATCAATATATGTTTCAGGTTCAAGGACAATTAAACAATTTAAAAAAGATATTTGTTATTTTGTGGTTTGGACGCCCAAAGGTGTATCAATAGAAATCATACGTAAAGACATTTCATTTTGGAAATCTGTAATGGTTCCAAAATTGCAACAGTTTTACTTCAGTGCATTACTTCCTGAGGTATTAGATTCCAGACAAGCACGAAAAATGCAAATTAGAGAAACTTTTAAAATAAAATGTAATTGAAAATTATAGTAGTAAATAGTTTGCTGTGTTACATTATATTGCGTTATGTTTAATTAATTGTATCGAATTTGTTATATGTGTTTGTATTTTTACATCTAGGTAATAGGTATGCATTTATTTTTAATTTTATTGTAATTTACGCTAAATTGTTTTAAAGATATCTAATTTTCCTTATTGTTGCAGAATTAAATTATGTATATTATAAGAACTGATGAGTCCAACTTAGCGAAACGTCTTGCCTTACGTCATGCAAATTAAATTTGTAATTAATAAAAGCCATTTAAATTAGTTATGTTATACACTATATACATGTTCAATATATACTTATCTATATAGTTATTATTACTTATATGCTGAGGATGATTTGATTTTAAAGAAAAGTATTGTAAAGGTACAAGTTAATAACTTCAATAAAATTAACTGTCGTCCCTATTTTACTATTTTGAGTACCAAACCACAACAATGCACACCTGCTGAGCAAAATCTTGTAAACCACTGTAATCCGCTTACAGCCTTCAAAAGATGCTATTTGTTGAGTGAGGGTGCCACAGAGCTACATTTATAAACGTGAAACTTGTGGCACAAATTTTATATTCGTTCTCAAATTACGGGATTCGCTTATAACTTGGAATGCGGCTCGGTACAAAATCGCCCTAAATCAATAAAAAATCTTTAATTTTTATACAGAAGCGTTTGGGAGGATAAACTGAAATAATTAATAAATGCAGTAACATCTTGATTTTAATTGTAAAACCTTTTTTCGCTCTTTAGGGCGAATGATTATATACTGCCCTATACTGAAACCAAAGGTTTTCGTTTTATCTGTTACGGTACTCGAGTAATTTAAAAAGTAAATTTGGAATTTTCTGGGGTACAACGTTAACCACCCGTTTATAAATCGGGTACTAGACACAAGCCTTTTCAGACTTTTGAGTGGGGAGGTCTCACGACTACGTCACAGCGATCCCGACACTTGCGTAAACATTTGCTTGATGTAGCTATCCTCACCGCACTTTACTATCCTTGTATAGTTCTACATTTTTTAAAAAGGCATTTTTGTAACACGACATTATTTTCCTCATTAGTGAGGAAAAAATAGCTAAGGTATTGAAACACGTGTCCGAGTAAAGTTTTTTGGTGCAGTTTTTGTTTGTTACTTGTGCATTGTCTTGGCAAAAAACACTTTTTTCTTTTGTATTTGAGATTGTTTTTTTTGTAATTTCTTCCCTCAAACGCACCAATAATTACATATAATATTCGCTCTTTCATCTGTTGCTGTCTACTGATTTAACTGCCGTCGTGCTTTTTGAGTATGGTCGTAGATCCATGTTTCATCCATGACGAAAAAAATATATTTTATTACGGTTAAGTACCTACAAACAGCGCTCCGAATCATCGACGAGTTGCTGTTTTTGATCCACTATGACTATTCGCGGCATGTACTTTGAACACAGCTTTCTTACAAAATAGTGTACCTACACGATGCCTTCTAAGATCTTTAAAGTGTCAGTTATGTCCCACAACTTGATTTTGATTGATTGATTTTGTACACTTTTTAATTTTTTCTGGAACAACTGACGAATTATGGCGACTAGAGCGGACAGCATCATCGGTGTTTGTTGGGCCATGCTTAAACTCAGCAAACCAACGTTCGACAGTTGTTTTTGATGGAGCAGAGTTGCTTTGCTCGAATCAATACACAAAATCGAGTTTGTCGGCTACTATGAGTCAATTTGCATTTTATGAATAAAAATAGGTCAAAGGAAAGGAACACCAACTGCAGCGTCTATTTAACCAACAGAAAAACACCAAAACTGCTCAAAACTTGACTCGGACACGTGTTTCAACAGCTAAGCTGTTATCATCAGCGATACCGAACTCGGTATCGCTGATGATAACAGCTTAACTGTTGAAACTACGTCCGAGTCAAGTTTTGGATGCAGTTTTTGGTGTTTTTCTGTTGGTTAATAAAAATAGGATCCATTATTTTAAATATTGGCATCTTATGTAGACAACAAACATGTCCGTTTTTTCATGGTTTGAAAACTGCATCATCAATTTTGAATATGAATAGCTTACTACAACAACTACAAGTTCTGACACGATACTACTGTAACAAGATTATTGACAGATTTGATGTGCAGTTGTTTGTTTCTTAAAATTTGCAATCATGGATAGTGTGATGTGCTTTAAAATACATCTACAGATCTCAAAAATGATTTTTCTTTATATCTTCTAAAGTACACAAGATAAATAGCTCGAACCTTATATCGTTGAAAAGGGAAAGAAATCAAGTAATTCAACTGTATAAAAATAAATTATCATTTCCATTTAAAAAATGCAACTTTGGGTCATATTTCGCTACTGATGCAAGTAAAAAATATTTTAATGACGCATATTATTCAATATCTAAATGTCTACAACTTTTATATTTACATATTTTTTGATAGGATAAATAGTGTGGATTCTACGCAAGTTTAAAGAAAATGCCGATTTTCACTTTTTTGCAATATCTAGTAGGCAACGCATTTCTTTGGAAAAACAAGAGAAGGTCTGAAGAGGTAAGATAAATACCTCCATATTGTTCCATTTAACCGACCCTGTAACTCTTACCGTTTCCAAAATACCAATGGTGAGCATCGAATTTTGGACACACTGTATATATATATATATATATATATATAAACTATTTATTCTTTGAGCAATCCAATATTATATTTATTTATTATTTATTTTACTAATTTCAACTCAAAAAATTATCTTCAGAATTTTGACAACTTCTGAAGATGACTCACGATAATTTTTTGAGTTGAAACTAGTAAAATATTTAATTAATAAATATAATATTGGATTGCTCAAAGAATAAATAGTTTATATACAATTTGCATTTATTTATTTATACGTGTATCAAAGTAGTTTATTAGGTACAATGGTAAACCTCAATTTTTTTTTCAGTTTTTTAAAATTGTTTCAGCCGGCGATGGTCAATGCGTCATTGACAAAGCACGGCGAAATTGGTGTCCGTACTGCCGACTCCAACGATGTTTTGCGGTATGCATGAACACTGCGGGTAAATGTGTTTAATTAAAATCGTCAATAAGATCTGTTAATAAAAAACTTTCAGCTGTACAAGAAGAACGTGGCCCACGAAAACTAAAAACTCAAGCTATAGTTAAACCTACAAAATTAAAACCTACCTTGACATATCAAGACTCAATCAGCTCTCAACACGAATTAGCTGCACACGTCTTACTCATTTCCATAAAAAACGCCAGACGCAACTCTGGATTTGGGCTGCTAAACAAAAACTCACAGGATAGCGTATTAATGTACTTATGGGCGCCGCTATTTATTTTAAAGGCGTCTTACTGTACCACGAATGCTCTATCATCGTTACCTAACTTACAAAAAACGTTAAAGCTGCTGAAAGATTTGAAAATGACTTATACTGAAATGGAAAATTTTGAAAATGTCTTGTTGTGTCGAAACGATCTAATTTTTGACGATGCTCAATCGAACTTGGCAAGAAATCTTCAAGAACGTGCCTTGGATGCGTTGAAAGTATGATCGCAACTCTATTTTTAAATTTATTTTAAATATTTTTTAGGAAAATGAGATCTCGGATGAAAAAAGGCTAAAAAGAATTTTATTGGCCATTCCTATGCTCTACTTGCCCTCGGCTGGGGCTTTATCCGCGCTTCTGTTTCGGCCTATAATTGGGTCTATTCCAATAGAAGCTGTCGTGTTAACAATAGTTTAATAAATAATGAATAAGTTTTGTAAATAAGTACACGAGAAAGGTGTTTCAAAGGTTAAATCTTTGATGTAGTATAATTTCTTTTAGTAGTAATTTCTTTAAGGATATGTGTTCATTTTTTAACTTTGAATGTGAACTTTTACATCTTAATGGAGTAAAATTGAAAATCAATATTTAAAAATGAAATACCCAAAGCAATCAAGTTTTGAATGTTATTGTGATATATGTTACTTATTTCTACATTTCCTGTATTATACATATTTGGTTTGAACACTGCATTTCAATAAATTGATTAACCTATTTCGATAAACAATGATTCTGATAATTTTAATAGTATATTTTTAAAAAATTATAAAATGTTTCTGTATAATTCAATATTTAATCAATGGAAAATATAAATTTTACTGCGTTAACAACTCTCTATAATATAATATTCTCCTGTGCAATTTTGTAAAAATATATTAGAAAAATATGACAACTTTTTTTCTAGATGTTCACTTTCGACAGTGTAAATTTTGTAAAATTTCTTAAATAATTTAATCTTAATTTTTTTAGAAACCGATCAATCTTTTTTGGGATGAGAATGTTAAAATGAAGAAAATGTTTGATGTATATGGCGTATTTCTAGAGTTAAAGACTTTAACATGTTTATCCAACTGGATGATACCATTTCATATACATAAAATATTAATTACGTTAAAATTTTTTTTTGATTTTTTACAATACTAAAACCAAATAAAATAGCAGAATGCCCATCAAGCTATGGATTCATAGCGGTATTTATTTTACAAGGTATAGATCTGGTTTAGGTACATCCTTATTTACTTCATCAATTCTTATAGCATCAAGAGTAAGAGAACTCAGTATAAATTCACTATTGTACAAATGGTTAAAAATATTGTTGCTTGACGTAAAGACGTGTAAAATAACGCTCCGAAATTAAACCAAAGTTGTGGAGGTTTCGAGCGAATTTACACCGTGAAATTCTGAAAAGTGTACGTGTTTTAAAAGTGTAAATGATATTTAGAAGAAAGAATAACAAACAAAGGTTAGTTAATTAAGAATTATCAAAATTAATTTAATGCAAAAGAGTCAAATAAATTGAAATATCAATAAGAGATGAACTGTACCGTGACCTCCGAGGGGACGAACCTGGAAACGGTGTTAATCGGAAAGTGATATCGTAAATATAGCCACGCTAAACTCCATCTACACGCACTACAGTGTAGGCAACTAAAACTACACATACTTGTGTATAAGGTAGTATAACGTACAAGAGTAGAATTCTGATTTACAAAGTAAAATGCCGTTACAAAGAACACCAAAGTACGATTAGAGCGATTATTCCTTAACAGAAGAAAGGAGGAGGAAGCGTTGGACCGAAGATGAAGAAGAAAGCAGTGACAGATACAAAAAACTAAGAAAAACAACTAAATCTCCTAACAAACGTAGAAAAAGCTGACCAGATAATATTAAAGAAATGATGAAAGATCTAATAAAAGAAGTGAAAGCTATAAGAAAAGATCAGATAAACTATCAAAAAGGAATACGAAATTTAAAAAAGGAAAACGATGAAATAAAGAGTAAAATAAAACAACTCGAAAATAAACTAGAAATTATGGATAAACAGCGGAGAGAAAAGAATATCGTCATTAGAGGTCATAAATGTGAAAATAAATGATATAAAAAAAATCAATGATAAACAAGGTAAACAAACAGTAACTACAGCTACAATAGACACATTTGAAGGCAAAGAAAGTATCATAAAAAACAAAAACAAACTGAAAGGAACACACTGCTACATAGAAAACGATCTAACATCAAACGAAGCAAAGTTACAAAAACAACTCAGAGACATGGCAAAGTTGTTAAAGGAGAAAGGAAATATAGTAAAGGTTGGATACCAAAAATTTGCATTAACGACAAGTGGTGGAAATGGGACAGAAATACAGATAAACTGGAGAAAATGAGAGAGAAATGTTAACATACAAAAAACTAACAGCAAAAACACAGAACAAAAACAAATGGGAACAAAGCTAGCAATGGATAAGGACGACAATTTGGATATAATAAAAGTAAAAACAAACAGGAAGAGAAAATGTACTGAAAATTGGTACTTGAAATATAAGAAGTCTCAATGGAAAAGAGCACGAATTAATACATGAATTTGAAAAAGCAGATTTAGACATATCAGCAATAAACAAAACGAAACAAAAGAACAAAGAATGATAGAAATGAACAAACACATACTATTTTGTAGCGGCGTAAAAATAGAAGAAAGGGCAGCAGAAGGGGTGGGATGTATAATAAGAGACAAATATGTAAAGAAAATAATGAAATGGGATTTCGTATCACCAAGGATAATGAAAATACAAATCCAACTAGAACAACCTAACAATGTATTATTGATGAAGACGAATTAGCTGCGAAGAAAGAAGAATTCTGGGAAGAGTTAACATCTATAATTGAAACAGAAAACGACAGGATAATAATAATGGGGGACTTCAATAGGGAAGAACAATTGTGAAACAATGGACGTGATAGGAAGACATGGAGAAAATTATACGAACAATAATGGAGAACGAATGAAATATTTCTGCAGAGAAAATTATTTTATTATAACAAACACATTCTTTATGCACAAAAACACAAGTACACAAGAGAAAATAAAAACAGAAGTGAGAAATCTATTTTTTACACAACAATATCCTAAAAATGTTTTAAAATTATTTTTCTGGCAATGCGGTTTGATACGTGGTATTGCCTGTTGAGCCAGATGTTGATAAGTGGTATTTGACCAAAAATACACAAAATTTAATATAGTACCAAAATTAAAAAATTTTTATTAGAACTTTTTATAGGAACAAGAAAACATAAATAATAAGTAAAGTCCAAATAAAACATAAAACCACTTTTAGTTAAAATCTAAGATATTTTACATTTTCTAATAAAAATTGCACTAAAAAAAATAACATTAAAGAGTAAACCTTAATCTAATTAGGTACAAATGTAACACCTTTGGTAACTGAAAAACTTCTAACAACTATATTGCACTAATAATAATTAGTCTTAATTAAATTGTAAAGAGTCGTAAAATCCATGAAATTCTGGTGCAAGTGTAGATTTTATGTCTTGTAGGTGAGAAAATTTTTGGCCAGATATTTTTAGTTGGTCTGGGAACAAGCTTTCAAGTACTTAGTTAGAATTATCTATTTCCTTGGATCTTTGTGGTAAATCTCGAATTTGTTCGGAAAAATTAATCTTATATCCTATAGTGCCTTCAGGAAAATAATGCAGTTCTCTCAGGTTATTGACAGTGTACAACGTCCAGGTCTTACACTTCTGTACCTCATAAGATCTTTATTATCATAATTTTTAAATATTTCATGCGTCAAAATTTCTGCATTTAAGGGAGTCGGTTTTTGTCTTGCTTCACGGATTTTAGTAACATAATCATAAGGTAATGTAATTTCGCGATTTTTTAGTTTTCTTTCAATTAAACTATGGACAGCATCACATTCCATTTGTGTATGTCCGGGTTCCAAGTATTTTTGTGCTACGGGTTTTTGTTTTTAACGGCATATTGTAGCAGTGCATTCGAGAGTACCACATTGCGATTCTGGTAGCCGCAGCCATCGCTCCACAATATCACTGGCAAATCATCTTTGCAATACTTCTCTAAATGATTAATAATAATTGTGGCAAACACAGAGGAACATAGATCTCCCTCAACCTCACTCCACCAATAGTTCCAACATTCATGGGTTTTCAAATTATATACAGTAAAATTGTGAACCTTTAATCTAGTTTTAAAATAAAACTTATTAGCGTTGTTTACAGGGCACATTTTCACTGCTTGCACATCCATAACAAATACATGGCACCTACCTTCTTTGGCTTTGTCTTTATCGATATCTTTTGCCTGCCTTGCTTGCTCTTTAAGGGTAATGTGAGTATTATACTCTGTTGTATCAATATTTCCCGCTCTATAAGCCACACAGGTATTGCACTGATCCTTTTTTGGAGTATACAATGCTAAATTAAGATCCTCAAATAACTCAGAAAAGTACCAATAACTTAAAGACTTCTTTTTATCTTCTAGACACTTTTGTTGATATAGTTTATACAAGGTAGCCTTTGACTCAAAATTGTATTTTAGATATTGTTTGGAAGAATCTTTTCTGCAGTAATGTGCAGTTTAGGTAGTTCTGACAAAAATGTTTTTAAATAATTTGTCCGATCTCCTTTTCTGTTTTAGGTCGGTGAGAATCTTTTAAGACTTTCCTAGTCCTTTTGGAAACGTCGGCTGCCGGAATGATACCATTTTCATTTTGCTTACACCAGCTAGACACCATCGCTTCATTTACGCCTAATGTAGAAAGGAACATTTTTTTACAAACTTGTTTTTTTCTGCACCAACTTGTAAGAGATAGTCGAAACTTATACTGCGTCTGGAATTTTCTACATACTTTCTTTCGGTAGATTTCATCTTGATAAGCCCTACATATATCTTTGGCTAATCCCAGTTTATTTGTTTCCAAAAACTGGAAAAAATTTGGTTTCGTTCTTCTTCAGATATCGAGCGGCAAAATCTGTTCTTATATTTTAAACACTTAGAAGATGTACAAGTTGGTCCCATTATTCTAGCTGATCTTAGCTTGTTATGAAAAATTTTGCCTTGTCTGTTTCTGGTATAGCCTATGTACTCTTCTCCAGCCATCCTCCTGATTCTTGTTTTTGCTCTAGGCCATTCGTCTTTATCAGGTTTTCTTCGACGTTTCTTTTCTTGATCATTTTCATGCATTTCGACAACGCCTTCATTGTTGTGCCTGCCTTCTTGCCGATCAATGAAACCTGTCTCTTCTTCTAGTTCCACTTCGTTCCACAACTTTTTGCCGTTCACTAGCGCCTTCTTCTTCAAATTCTGAGTCTGAACTGAAGTGTTCTTCACCAGGGACGAAGTCTGGATCATGCGGGATATCTTCTTCATTTGATCGAGCGTCATTTTCTTTCTCAACAGGCTCTTCAAAAATTATTTCTATGTTTTTTCTACAAGACAGGACTGAGCATTCTCCAAAACATGTAACTCCTGATAAGTCGTTTCATGAATATCTTGTGGCAAAATATCGACAATATTTTATTCATTTTCGAAAAGAAAACTGCTTTCCAGTGCACGTTGAAGAATGTCATTACCTTGAATTGTATTGGTTTCTTCTGTAATGCAACTCTTGTTGTCTTTTATTAAACCTGATGAAGAGCTTTGGATATCAAAATTGTCTAAAACTGTATCATCCTTACGAAATTGTATGTTTTCTTTTGCTAGCAGAACCAAACGTTTGCCTCTGGATGTCATGGTGGAAGACTGAACAAAAAAAGTTTTTATTAGCAAAATTTTGAAGACAAAGGTAAATCTTACTTAGGTCAATAAAATGGTAAAAATATCGTCTGTGGTTTTCTTAGTTCATAGCGGTTTAAAGTCGTAAGTGGTAAATCTTTGTGTTAATATTTTTTGCAAATATTTAAAAAAATTCTCCCATACAATACGTTTTCAATAAGTACTAGGAATTGTGAAAAACTGCAAAATTGCCTCTGATAGAGTTTTTGTAAAGAAGTTGTGAATTTTGAAATAACCGCCAAATTTATCCCCAAATACTTTTAGCTCTAATAGACACGGAATAGGGAAAAACATTTTTCGGCTTTTCGTATCGGCATAAAATATACAAAAACATAATAATATAGAGATAGTGCGACAATAACATCATTAAGTATTATTTATTTTTTAAATTGCCGTTTGAAATAGCACGTAACATAAATATGAGCAAATTTGTAATACCTCGTATCAACAAATGAACTTTTAATCATAACTTTAACTAGTTTTTATATCGATATTAAATAAAATAATTAATTAGATAAATAGAAGAAACCATCCTACTATGTTTTACAGAAAAAAAATAGAAACTTACCTTTAATTATCACAGAAACACAAAAAATGGCGAGAGCAAAAATCATCCATCCTGCTTGTCATATAAACACTGATGATACGTACTATTTCCACTGGGTTACCGACTCCAGTTGATACGTGTTATTGCAAATTCCGATTTGCCGCGATTGTTTTGCAAGATATTACGCTGAGCTTCTAATAGATGGCGCGCAATGTTCCACTTAATATCAAAAACATAATAACTCATTTTCGGCAAAATTGTTGATACGTGGTATTGCGCCTAGGCCATCGATGTATTAATAAACAGAGAACATAGAAAGAAAATTTTAGATGTCAGAGTCAAAAGAAGTGCTGAAATTTTGAGTGACCACTATCTATTAACGGCAAAAATACATATACCTACCGACAAACAAGATAAAAGAGAAATTTGAGATAAGAAAAGAATAGTAAATAATACAAATGTAGCAATCAGAACATACAAACTGCAAGAAAGCAATGTTGCTAATAAATATGCAGAAGAGGTAGAAGAAGCAATATCATTAATAAATGGATGGGAAACCATGGATCTAGAAAAATGCTGGAATACGTAGAAAAACACCATTATGTCGAAAGCAAAACAAACATGTGGTATAATAATACACAACAAAAATAAAAAACAAACAAGATGGTGGAATAAAAAAATAAAAACAGAAGTTAAAATTAAGAAAGAATTATGGAAACAACACCTTGAAAGCAGGTCAAGCACAAACTATAATAGATATAAACAACAAAGAATAAAAATAAAAGAAATGATAAACGAGGCAAAGAATAAGTCCTGGGAAGAGTTTGGCGTAAAAATGGAAGAAGACATGCAAACAAACCAAAAGAAAAGAAATTCAAGAAATAAGGGAAACCAGTTAATAAAGAAAGTGAAATCAAATAAAAATAAAGTGTTAGTATATGAAGCGCAAATTAAGTGCAGATGGAGAGAATACTTTGATGATTTATTAAATAAAAGTAAAGAAAAAAGCAGTAATATTAACAAAGAAGAAAGAATTACTAGTGATAAAGGAAATAGAAAAGATCTTATTCTGAAAGAGGAAGTTATAGAAGCAATTAAACATGCAAAAGAGGTAAAGTTGCAGGTCATGATAAAGTAACATCTGAAATAATGAAGAATCTTGGAAAACATGGGATAAACATGCTATTAAACATCTATAATAAAGCATGGAGCAAAGGACAAATACCTGATGACTGGAAAAAGGTATAATAATACCCATATATAAGAAAAGCGATAACAGAAACTGTGCAAACTACAGAGGGATAACACTACTAAGTAATGTGTTAAATGAAGTATGAATACATACTTGAAAAGAGACTAAAGAGAATAATAGAAACCAATTGAGCAAAATACAAAGCGGGGAAAAGCACACAAGATCACATTTTTACCATAAAACAATTAATAGAAAAAACAAGAACAAAGAATACAGAAGCATACATAGCTTTTCTGGACCTAGAAAAGGTATTTGACTCAATAGCACAAAGAACAATATAGGAATCGTTAGATAGAAGACAAATTGACCAAAAACTAATAAGAGGAATACGAAGCCTATATGAAAATAATGAAAATTATGTAAGGAAAGACAACATAAATACTGAAAGTTCTGATATAAGAGATGGACTAAGGCAAGGAAGAGTAATGAGCCCGACACTGTTTATTATAATTATGGATGACATAATAAAAACAGTACAAAACAAAATAAGCAAAATACACAGAGGATACCTTAACCTTGAACCAGTGTATGTGTCTGAGTGCGCCTTCGCAGACGATCTTCTAATATATGCACCAACAGAAAAACTTTACAAAAATTTACTTATATGGAAAAACGAACTAGAGAAGAAAAATCTAAGAATCAACATAAATAAAACAAAAGTAATGATGATAGGCAAAAACAACAAAAATATTAACATAGAACTAAAACAAGGTAAATTAGAACAAGTAGAGGAATGCAAATACTTAGGAACAATGATAGAAAGAAGGAAATATAAAAAAGAAGTGAATAAAAAGAATTAACAGCGTATCAAGAGTATATCATTGTTTAAAGAAAACTATAATAACGAAAAGAAAAACAAAACTTACTGTTTACAAAAACAATATTTACACCAATCCTTATATATAGGAGCAGAGCTGGTTGCTAACGAAACCCCAAAAGAGTAGAGTGCAAGCAATAGATATGAAATATCTAAGAGCCGTGAAAGGAGTAACAAGAAAGGACAGGATAAGAAATGATACGATCAGAGAGGAATTAGACATCGAACCAATACTCAAGGTTATAGAAAGAAACCAGCTGAAATGGTTTGGACATCTAAACAGAATGCACACAAACAGGCAAGTTAAACAAATTTGGGAAGCAAGAGTACAAGAAATGAGACAAAAAGAAAAAACCAAGGAAGACATGGAACAAGAGATAGAACTAATATTAAAGAAAAGAAACAAAACCTGGATTAAAGCAAAAATTATGGCAAGAAACAAAATAGCATGGGCACAATTTGTATATAAAACACATATCTAATGTATTACTTATTATTGTACGATAATGTAACCCTACACCTAAGGATAATTGGGTAAATAGATTTCGACTATCTATCAACATCTGTCGACAAAATTGCTTTAATGCAAATGCAGTTTCTGACGTGTTACGTTAGCATAAAACGACACTAGATGTTGCAACAAATTGATTGTTATGCGTAAATTTTAAACTTAAATTTACCAACATTTTTAAATTTAAATTGTTCTATAAAATTTTTAAACATTTCAAAATTACATCTTATAGCAAAATTCCCAATAGAATTTACATTTTGAATTATTAATTTCCCATGATGTACGGTTCTATCTAACTTTTGGGTATAATGCAAGTGCATGAATCTTTGAAAATTCTGGATGTTTTCAAATATCTTTTGTGGACTCATTTTCGAACTGCCATACACTAACGAATTTCAACCAAACAAAGTATAATGTATGTAGGTGCTATGAATTGGACACCTTGCTTTAACTTCCGGTAAGTTCCAAACAACCTAGCTAAAATATTTTCAACAAATTTTATTTTTAATTTAAAATTTTTAGTATAATAAATTTAAAAAAACTTAAAAATTTTTTTTTTAAATTTTGTATTAAACTATTTAGATATAGAGACTCCTTCCTAGACTGACGCCTCTATTGACCTGGCTCCTATTATACAACTACTCATAATAAAATTTCAGCTAATCTAAAAAACTTTTAAAATTATTAATGTCTTACAATTACTAAAATTGCACCTATTGCAATATTAGCAAGCACAAAACTGTCTGATAATATGAAATGAGTGTGCTAAAATACAGAAAACTATAAAATAGAAAAAAATAGTTTTCAAATAATTTCAGAATACTCATATTTTACAAAATAAAAATTACAAAATAAAAATTTTGATATACGGACTTGAGGAAGATTACTTAAAATTAGATAGATAGATAAGTAAATATACGGAAAAGATCAATGACCGATTAAAACAATTAAAAACAAAATTAGATTGAGTATATACAGTGTGTCCAAAATTCGATGCTCACCATTGGTATTTTGGAAACGGTAAGAGTTACAGGGTCGGTTAAATGGAACAATATGGAGGTATTTATCTTACCTCTTCAGACCTTCTCTTGTTTTTCCAAAGAAATGCGTTGCCTACTAGATATTGCAAAAAGTGAAAATCGGCATTTTCTTTAAACTTGCGTAGAATCCACACTATTTATCCTATCAAAAATATGTAAATATAAAAGTTGTAGACATTTAGATATTGAATAATATGCGTCATTAAAATATTTTTTTGCTTGCATCAGTAGCGAAATATGACCCAAAGTTGCATTTTTTAAATGGAAATGATAATTTATTTTTATACAGTTGAATTACTTGATTTTTTTCCTTTTCAACGATATAAGGTTCGAGCTATTTATCTTGTGTACTTTAGAAGATATAAAGAAAAATCGTTTTTGAGATCTGTAGATGTATTTTAAAGCACATCACACTATCCATGATTGCAAATTTTTAAGAAACAAACAACTGCACATCAAATCTGTCAATAATATTGTTACAGTAGTATCGTGTCAGAACTTGTAGTTGTTGTAGTAAGCTATTCATATTCAAAATTGATGATGCAGTTTTCAAACCATGAAAAAACGGACATGTTTGTTGTCTACATAAGATGCCATCGTAATTCAACTGCGGCAGCAAATGAATATCACAACTTATACCCCGAAAGAAGGCAACCTCACAGAACTTTGTTTTCCCGACTCGAGCAAAATCTTCGACAAGGTGGATCCTTCACCGCCATTCGTCCTACAACCTATCAAAAAGACAATGAGGATGCTGAAATAGCTGTTCTAGCCGCTGTTAATGTTGAGCCTTCCGTTTCAGTAAGAAAAATTTCGAATGACAGTGGTATGGCAAGAAGTTCAGTACATTATGTTTTAAAAAAGAAGAAATTTCATCCTTATAAGCCAATGATATGCCATCATATCAAAGAGAATGATTATGCTCGAAGAGTTACATTTTGTAGATGGTACCTGGATGAAGTTACAAACGATAATTCTTTTTCTAAAAAATTCTTTGGAGCGATGAAAGTAGATTCACAAACAACGGCATTTACAATCGGCATAATTATCATTATTGGAATAATGAAAATCCGAAAATAGTTCGAGAATCGCGTTTCCAAGAACGATTCGGATTTAACGTGTGGTGCGGTATTTTGGGAAATCGTTTGATAGGTCCATTTATTTATAATCAAACGCTTAATTCGACTAGATATCTTCAACTGCTGCAAGCCGAAGTCGAAGATGCATTGGACGAGCTACCTATTCAAGAAGAAAGAAGTATTTTGTTTCAGCAAGACGGCGCCCCGGCCCATAATTCCAGGATCGTCACTGAATATTTATCAGCAAGATTTGGAAACCGTTGGATTGGAACAAACGGTCCCATACGTTGGCCTGCGCGATCACCAGATTTGTCCATACTAGATTTTTCCTGTGGGGACACATAAAAATTTAGTATACGTTGTCAATTATGAGAACGTTAATGATTTGCAGCAGAGCGTCATGCAGGCCTTTAATTCAGTTAGCGTCCGTCAATTAATGAATTGCCGAATAAATATTGAAAAACGCTATACAAAATGTTTAGAAGTCAATGGCCGCACTATTGAGAATCTTTTATAGGAAAACTCATTCGTTTTACGATGTTATCCACCCGTTATGTTTTTGTTATTATTGCTTACAACTTGGTAACATTATAAATCTGCCTCAAAAACGATTTTTCTTTATATCTTCTAAAGTACACAAGATAAATAGCTCGAACCTTATATCGTTGAAAAGGAAAAAAATCAAGTAATTCAACTGTATAAAAATAAATTATCATTTCCATTTAAAAAATGCAACTTTGGGTCATATTTCGCTACTGATGCAAGCAAAAATATTTTAATGACGCATATTATTCAATATCTAAATGTCTACAACTTTTATATTTACATATTTTGATAGGATAAATAGTGTGGATTCTACGCAAGTTTAAAGAAAATGCCGATTTTCACTTTTTTTGCAATATCTAGTAGGCAACGCATTTCTTTGGAAAAACAAGAGAAGGTCTGAAGAGGTAAGATAAATACCTCCATATTGTTCCATTTAACCGACCCTGTAACTCTTACCGTTTCCAAAATACCAATGGTGAGCATCGAATTTTGGACACACTGTATATATATAGAAGAGTTTACGTTTGTTATAATAAAAATTCTATAATAAACGAACCGAAAATAAAATAATGGAAAGCTTTAACAAAGTATGTTAATAAAGCAAAAACGACTTCCGGGAGCGGACCGTGTCAAAATGGTTACCGTAGTTGGGAGAAACTTAAAACAAACAAACGAGAGTTTAGCATAGACTGCTAAAAATCAGGTTATCAACTTGTCAACCAAGCTAGATTCGAGATTGAAAGAAGTCTGAATAATTAGGAAAATAGCTCCGCATTATCCTGTCTTGCCAGTTGCGTCAACTAATTAATTTAGGCCAGATGCGCCACATAAATTTTTGCTTTTAGTAGATATTGCCATCTGCGCCAAATATAAATTTTATAGTAACACAACAATAAACTGTCATTAAAGGTAAATTATGTTACAGGCATTTTAAAAGCAGTATACGATGGTTAACAATAACTCAACAATCTCTAATTTGTGCAACATTATCTTGATTAATAATAATGATTTCCAAATTTATTATTAACGATAATGTTTTAGTTGTATAAGGGATTAATATTTTGTACCCAATCACAAAAAGGGGTTGTTCTTAGGAATTGATATAAATAAAAAACATTTGGAAATGGTCATTAGTCTTGAAATTTCTCTTAGCATAACACAGCTGTTACCAAATGGAATATTTGTAACTTTGTATGAATTTAATCTTTCGAGGTCGTTGTTACTAAGATTATTATCTTCCGGGTTGAGCCGTGTTCGTCATTCCCTCGTTCGTTATGCGTTTGACGTTTTGCTAAATAAGCTTGTTTAGAAGTTATCCTAAAGACTGATGTTGTTGTCTTCTGCTCCTTCTTACATACCTATGTTCTGCTACAGTCGGTTGATGATGTCGATCGGTGATGGGTGGTTGATTTTCCATGGTTAGTTGATCTTCCGTGTGGTGTTTACTAATTGTGTGGTGACGTTTGTTTTCTTTGTTTTTGTGAAGAGTTAGTTTCCACGTGTTGTATAAACGGTAACCATCTTCTCGATTGAATATAAAGTTTGCTCTTCTCGAGCCCTTCTAGGTGGAGGTGAATGAAAAAACAAACTCAATAAGTTGTCAACGCCGACGTTTCGCCCCCTATGCGTAGAGCTTTATCAAGACTAAAAAATTGTTTTTATTTAATATAAGACATGAATGAAGTACATAAACTAGTATAAATTATATATATATATATATAGTAACAAGTGACTAATCACCAACAAGATTAAAAAGAATTCCTTAGTTATATAAGTTTCCGATTCAAATTATTTTTTTAATATAAAATATAAATTTTGAAAATTATTAAGATTAAACGCGATAAAAAGATAAACGGTAATTGGACTCCTTATAACCTTATAACAAATACGAGTTGATAGTCTTACGATTACCATCAAATGATAAAAACGTCACATATAAACTAAAAACAACAATAAAAACAGTCACATTTTTTTAAATATGTGAAATCTATTTATTTTTATCTATGTAAATATGTAATTAGTAGATTAGTAATTAGAATAGGTAATTAGACTAGGTGTTGATTAGTTCGTTAGTTTTTTAGGTTAGTTAGTTAATTTATTAGTTATTCAGTTAGGATATTTTGCACGTTAAGATTAATTAGGTACGTTTTAATAGTTAGTTAGTATCAAGTGATGGGTTTAATTTTACTGATAATATTACTATAAATCGTACTTAAATTGTTTGTGTCTGTATTAAAATTAACATTTTGGGGTGCATCCTAATCGATATTATATCTTAAAAATATGTTCCACATCTAATATTACCGGTTCTTTGAAGTTGAACGTATGCCCTGTATTTTTATGGTGAGAGAAGAGTCCTGTATCTTCTGTAAGTTTTTTACAATTGTATTGGTGTTGTTTTATTCGTGCACCTAATTTTTGTTTTGTTTGACCAATGTAGCAACTTGAAAAATTGTTGCAACAAATTTTGTACACAACATTAGATTTATTTAGAAGTTCAGTCCTGTCTTTTAAACGCGAGTAAATGTTGTTGTAGATTGTGTTTTTGTTATATAAGACTATTTTGGTATTGTCATTTTTTAAGATATTTATGATATTTTGGCTAAGAACAGGTATATTGATGATTTTTTATAAGAAAATGTTTCAATTAAATTATGGGTATTATTCCGATTAATGTGAGATTGAGTGTCATTACTATGTCTATTAATTAGCTTATTTATAACTTTGTTAGGGTAATTATTATTTTTTAATATGGATTTAAAAATTTGTTTATTTTTTCATGAAAAGTGATATCACTCAATTTCAACATTTTATTAAGCATGGCCGTAATAATGTTAGTTTTTTGATGTAATGGATGTTTCGAAAAATAGTTGATAGTTCGCCCTGATGCCATAGGTTTTTTTATACCAATCAGTTTTAATACCATCGTTAGTCCTTATAAGTAAGACATCTAAAAGGGTAGCTTTGAATTTTCTCCAATTCTACAGTAAACACTAGATGTGGGTCATAATTATTAAATAATTGTAAAGTCCTATCGACCAAGTTTTTAGGAATGCAAGTAATTATATCATCGACGTACACAAACATGAATACAGGAACACAGACCCTAACTGTGGTAATCAGGTCATGCATAGTGAGATTCGCAAGTATAGGTGAGGCAGGGTTACTCATCGCTGTCTGCATCTTTTGTATGTAAAAACGGCCTTTATATTGAAAATAACCTCTGTCAAAAATGAAAACAATAAGATCTATCAACTCGTCTAAGTTTAAAGTGGTGAAATATGATAGATGTAACCAATATTTTTTAATTAAAGAAGTAATTAATTGTTTGCTAATGTTGAATTGAAATAAAAAGGAGATATTGGATACAATGTCATTTAAAAATTTGGAAATTGCATACGTCGGTGAGTCTATGCACGATACTATTGGTCTTACTCTCAAGTTTATGAACTTTGACCAGACCATAGAATTTTGGAGCCACTGCAGTACACTCATGAAATCTAAAACTTGGACACCACAATTTCTGTAAACAAAAGTTTGCACATTGTGAAGCGGGCTTAAGAGTATCATTTACAATTCTAACAGCAGGTAGTCTCAGCAGGAGTTATCTTATAGAAGGACTGTAGAATGAATCATTACACTAAGCACGTTTTAGAAAATAGATAATTTACGTTGCTTACTTAATTTTTTTCTTTAAAGAATATATTTAAAGGTATCGCTAATTAAACACCATAGCTCGATTAATTAATTAAAGGACAACGCCCCTATTCATACTTCGCGGGTTGTGCGCAATTGGATACGAGAAAATAACTTGGAGCTGTTACCCTGGCCAGCAAAAAAGCCCAGATTTTAACATTATCGAAAATGTTTGGGCTCGAATACTTGCTGTTATCCGAAGACAACAAGGGCCAAATGTTATACCAGTAGACCGTAATGCACTAATTGCAGCCATTGATACCGCATGGGAAACGATTAATATTAATTATATTGATACCTTGATAGCGTCAATGAGCAGACGCCTCCAAGAATGTATCAATAATAATGGAGGTCACACCCATTATTGATTTCTTATATTTATTTATATAGTAATACCTTTATTTAAAAAAAGGTTTTCATTTAATTTTAAACTATAACTTGGTATCTTAATTATAATTATGTAATAAATTCTTGTCAAAAACTAAATATATACGTTGACAATAAGAATTGCCTTAGTTTTTATTTTCACTTTTTATATTAACTACAGAAAAAAATGAAACGTCATAAAATATACATTTTGTAAGGACTAAATATTATGAATAGAGAGTTTAATGATTTTTTTAATAACTTACAATAATTAGTAGGTTAGATTTATTTAAAAATAAGTAATAATCAGTCAACCCAAATAACCATGTTTAGTTTTTGATTTAATTTAAAAGTTATTGCTTGTAGACGTTTTTAAATCAAAATTATTTCTAATTTTATTTTGTAAACATTTCCTAAACAAAATTTTGATTCGATAATTAATCGAGCTATGGTGTTTAATTAGCGATACCTTCAAATATATTCTTTAAAGAAAAAATTAAGTAAGCAACGTAAATTACCTATTTTCTAAAACGTGCTTAGTGTAATGATTCATTCTACAGTCCTTCTATAAGATAACCCCTGCTGAGACTACCTGCTGTTAGAATTGTAAATGATACCCTTAAGCCCGCTTCACAATGTGCAAACTTTTGTTTACAGAAATTGTGGTGTCTAAGTTTTAAATATCATGAGTGTACATGTATATATTTTTTTATATGTGTTGTAGTCAATATATCCCTTTTTGTATAAATTTATAGCAATTTTGTTATATTTATTTTGAAAAGGATTTAGTCGGATCTGAGTTATAGATAATATATGTTTTTTGTCATTTAGTAGTTCAACAATTTTTTCTTCATAATTTGATTTATATATTACAAATGTCGCATTGCCTTTATCTGATTTTACAACTAATAAATCCTTATTTATTTTTTAAAAAATTTTTTGTGGAAATAATTATATTGCGCAGAATCCAATCCTGGTAACTTAAGTTTTTTGTGTTTTTATACATAAAATTTGTAATTATGTTGACAACACTGCCGCGTAAGACCTCACTTCTATCAGGATCATCTGTAGACAAAATATTTTCCACATCTTTAATTAAGCTGATAATCGGTAAATTATCAGTATTGTAATTATACGAGTGTTTTGGGCTTAACGCAAGGCATTGTGTCACATCATGTGGTAAAGTAAGATCAGTAAGATTGTAAATACAATTATCGTTAGATACAATAAGGTTATGTTGTAAATTTTTTAAGTTGAAGAATTTTTTATTGAGTCTCGACTTATTTATTTGAGAATTATGTTTTTGTTTGTTTTTTATTATTTTATTGGCAATCCGAACATCAGAATTGTTTAGTAAGCTGAATTAAATAAATGCATTTAAAAAATTGTTGAATATGAGACGGTGTTATTTTATTACCTTTACATCTTTTTAGAAATGTTTTACGGTCTAATAAGTTTGTAAGTTTTATGCTGTCTGAGGTGATGTCATACTGTTCTCTCAACGTCTTATACCAAGTTGTGTTGTGGGTTGCCATGAAGTATTCGAAGGTGTCAAGATGAATCAGGTGAGTATGGAGGTGCACCTAGAAGGGCTGGAGAAGAGCAAAGTTTATATAAAACTTATAATTTTGGAGGAATTCTCGATTGAAGTTATTCTTATTTTTCATTATTTCTAGGGATTCTTTGATTATCCTCGTATAGTAGTTGTTGGTCCGTGATAGAACTTTGGCGTCCTTGAAGTTGATGATGAGTTTTCCTTTTTCGTGTAGGTGTTCTGCGATTGCAGATTTATCTACCGCTCTAGACTTAGCGTCTGGTGATGTTCCTTCAATCTACATTTTATGTTACGCCCGGTTTGTCCGCATACAAATTTGGTAGACTCTTTCTGTTGACAGTTTCGGCAGGCTATCTTTATTAGATGATAGTAGTTGCTGAATTTTCCTTATCCTGACACCGATATTCTTCTTCTCCAACGATTTCCTTAACTTGTGACCAGCTTCATCTCTCTTTTTCCGGTTTCTTGCGACAGGCGGCACATGATCAACTTCGAGGAAGCCAAACTTCTATCACGGACCAACAACTACTATCCGAGGATAATCAAAGAATCCCTAGAATTAATAAAAAATAAGAATAACTCCAATCGAAAAGAAAAAAAACTGTAAATCGAGATCAAATTGTAAATTCTACGACTAAAAACGTGGGGCGCATTTTACAAGCAACAATTGTGCGCTCCACGTTTTTAGTTGTGGAATTTACAATTTCATTTAGTTTAATTAAGGAATCATAACAACTCATCTGCGTTTTTAGTTAATTATAGTTTAACTAAGCATTCTTACGATTTGAAATTACTTAAAACTTGTATTGTCATCAAAAATACACGTATCTGTAAATGTTTCAACTAGATTAGATCAGTAAAAGTTGTCGAAAAATGTATTACAAAATTTGAAATTTTGCGAACACACAATCAATCAAACACATATGAATGCAAGCTAAGAAAAACGTGGTGTTGACCTGTGTTCAGGGAAAAATTTGAAAGTGTCTATGATCTCTGATTGTGTAGTCAGAAAGTATTTGGTCCACCAACCAGGGGCGGCGAGTTCTGGTATTACCATTGGGTGCACAAACTTTTCTTATGTATATATGTGTGTGTTTACATATTAATAACTGAGAATGTGTTTCGGCGTGTAGTTGTGCGATTTATAAATTCATTAGCAACAACATTTTTTATCAATTTCGTCATTAAAATCTTTATGAATGTGTAGCATCACAGTATCATTTAACCGCTTTTGTGACATACTTGCTCTAAGGTATCTATGCAGCCTTCGCAATGCCGAAAATGACTTTTCTGCAGTACACAAAGATACTGGGATTGTCATTGCAATTTTTATGAACTTATGGAATTAGTTCTATTAAATATGTATTTGCTTTCATAATGTTCACTGCATCACTAAAACAATTACATATCAAGTTTTCTGTCTACAGAAATCTAAAACATATTGCGATGCAATATCAGACGATCCATCTCAAAGCCAGTCTTGTAAAAATCAATTATAGCTTGCCCATCACATTTTCCTAAAATGAACATCTCTACTTCTTTTAGGTGATTCATTGAAGTTGTATCAAACCTGTCTTGTAAACGATGTATTGCCTGATCAAGAATTTCTAAAAACAGTGTACGATACATGTCTTCCGGTGTTTCGTGGAGATGTGGTAAACTTCCTTGATCATAACGCCTTGGAACTTTCTTTGGTCGTGGTGAAAACAGGTTCTTCAATTCCCGTTTTGAGGATGTCTTTCCAAAGTGTAGGTAACTCGCTTTTTCTTTTGTTTTTTAAAACACTAATTACGGTATCTAGAAGTGTAGCAGCTTTGCCAAACTGCAAGGAAACCTTTTGCAAAGAAGCGTTTAAAATTTCTATTTTTTTGAAAATAATTGTAAGCGTTTTAATTACAAATACGGTCTCAAATTGCATAAGGTATTTTAAATATGCATTTGCTTTAGCACCAACATCGTTCGTTGATTTGCTATTGAGATCCTCCAAAAACTCCAGTAGAACAGCATAATTGGTCATCACTGTTTTTAAGGATTTTACTCGAACACACCATCTGGTTGAACAAAATGGTTTAAAGGCCGTGGTGTTAAAATTACCATCGTTTGATTCCGTATCCTTCTAGAATGATTTGAACCAACTTAAACGTTTAGGTGATTTACGAATCAAATTAATTAGATCTTTAACATTAGTCAAAAAATCTCGAACTTTGCTATTTTCTCGCATGGAATCCTGCACAACCAAGTTCAAATTATGCGCTAAACAATGCACATATAGGGCTCGTGGTTCTTCTTCCTGAATTTTCGTTTGAAGTCTACTGTTGTGGACACTCATATTTCTAGCGCTGTCATAACACTGACCTCTACAACGATTAACGTCTATCTATCTAATCTAATTAAAATGTCTTTAACTATATTAAATAATGCGGCTGACGTCGTTGAGGCCGTTTCATAAAACCCAATAAAATCAATGCAAAAATTTGTGTCGAAAGTTTTTTTGGACCATATGTTAGCCATAATATTAAATAATTTGCTATGTCTTTTGACAGCCATTTGTATTTCTTCCTTTCTAGCCAGTTGCGAAGTTCTAGTATGTCTTCAGATCTAGTCCTCAGGAGTCTAAAGTAATTAGAACCTTCATCTGAGTGTCCTCTAATTGCGAGTCCTTGAGTCTTTGCGATGTCAGGTACTGTAGAGTGGAAATAAATGCCAACAAAGCGATTCTGAAATATTCCATTTGTTTTTCTTTTTCTGTATTAATGCTGGAAAAGACGTTAACACCCCATTTGGTAGAAACTACAACTTTAAGTGACGCCTCATGAAAACTAGTGTGTTCGTGATCTCTAAATCTTTCTAATGCATTATTCCAATACGAAAATCTATCTACACAAAAACTTTTATAGGAATTTTTAGTTGCGGTAGTCATTGTATCAACATCGCGTCTTTTTATGCCTACAGCTTCCACGCATATTTTGCAAAACATTTTATTTTTATGAGAATCGTAATTTAACTAAGTAAACTGGTCGCACCATTTGTATAAAAATTTTCTTCCACATGATTTCTTTGTTACATCTGACTCGAGAATACAATTGCTTTCTTCGGCCCAAATCCCTAGTAAATAGTATAAAAGTTACTTTCTTACTTGCAATAACATAATAACATTAGAAAACAAAAATTAAGGGACCGAAGTATTATATCACTACATGTACACATACCATTTTTGTTAAAAGCACCATTCTGAGAATTTGATTCTTCAGTAGTATTTACGTCTTTTGATTTAATTGTAGTATCACTTGATATGTTAATGGCACCGCTAGTTTTATTTAACTTAATTAAAAACTTAACCATTTTCACTTTGAGGAAGCAAAATTTTAAAAACGTAGGTACGCGATAAGGGATAAAAAATCTTTCGCGATTTTTGACGTTGCAATTGCAAGTAGATTAAAATACAATAATTACAATTTTCAATTCGACAAAATTGTTATTGGTCAACTAAAGAAAAGCGAAAAAACCCAAGCAAACACAAGACCTAAGCAAGACAAAACTAACGACTAATGTAATAACAACTACCGAGAAAATCGTGTTAGCTAATGCATACACAATCACCAAGGAAAGGATGTTTACCTGGATTATGCTAAAAAAACTTTTCCGAACTTACTTTAATCCCTTCATTGTTTAGCTGTCACAGCCACAGATACAAGATTTACCGTTTTATTAGATTTAAGGGTGTATTGTGTTTTTTCCGTGCAACAGTAAAAAAGAAGTTATTATACCTAAATATACAAACGTAGATTGCATTTTTTTGTATGATATCCGATCAACTTAGTTATCATCGCATCGGGTGCTATGCACCCGTGGATAAATTTGATGAGGTGCAATTGCTCTTTTGCACCCATGTAGTCGCCGCCCCTGCCACCAACGGTTATTTCATAACTGTATCTTGATGTGGCCAAGGCAAAAGTTGGAATACAATTTTTGTAGGTGTAAGAACAGATCAGTTACGCCAGTTATAAAGATATTTGATGAACAAATGAGAGATGTGGTGAATAAAGGGTATAATTTTGTAACCAATGTACCACAATTTTCTTCAATGGTCTCCTCATCATACCGAAACGGACAAAAAGCTCTTTGAGCGTCATTTATACCAGAAAAAAGAGAAAACATTAAGTTTTGATTTGAGTAGGCGAATGAGATACGCCACAAGTGTCAGCAACAATTTAAAATATCGGCTGAACCTCTAGAAATCAAAACACAAACAACATTTATTTATTCTCATTAGTTCAAAAATAAAGAAACTACCCATGCAAACCTAATTTTTTGCAATACCTGTTACATACGTCACAAACTATAACACATGTCTTGACAATACGATCATATCATTTAATGCACAATTAAGATATGATGTCAAAGTAAGCTCATTTCATTAAAAAAACAAGATGCCGTCAATTTTTGGAAGTGGCACCGTTTTAAAAATAATTTAGTTCGACTTCGACTAAATAGTTGATTAAATTAGGTAAATATCGTATTTCATGTTATTAGCATTTTAGGAAGTCAATAACTTTCTAACCGACGACCTACGTGAATCACTATGTATTAAGCATGATTTTGTAAAATTGATGTAAATCTAAAGTATATGCACAGATTAATGATGTGGTGGGGTTAAGACAGATGCGAAACTCGAGTTGTAGAGATTCTTTGCGCATGCGTTAATTCTCCATTTTATTGTTGGTGTTGTAAACAACAAACGATTTATACGCTTCAATATTTATTTATTATTGTCTAATTTTATCGTGTTTAGGACATAATGAGTATTTAGAAGTGTTTATTAGTGCAGTGCGGTACTACACCCATGTTTACTTTAAACCTTATTTGTGTTGGTGTACCTCAATTTATTAATTATTATCTATTTCGTCTCGTATTTATGACTTATTAATGTTTAGTAGTATTTATTAGTGTTTGCTGTTTGAAAACGTCCCTACGTGTTTTGTGATTGTGGTGTAAAAATGTCTGGTAAGGGTCGTGGTGGAACTTGGTGTATGGTTCCCCCTTGCAAATCAAACACTAAACAAAAGTTGTTTGTGTTTTTGGTCTGCCCAAAGAACCTGAAAGGTAAATTAAAAGTTGTGTATTTTATGAGCTTTCTTAAATTTTACTGGTAGACGTAAATTAGTTTGGAATAGAAATGTTTTTATTAAAATTAAAAATATAGGTTTTTTTGTTTTCACAAACGGTTTTATTCAACTTCAATTTTCCAATTATTTATTGTTAGTGTTAAAGCAATAAAAAATCCGATATCAACAAGCATGAAGTTTACTTGTTCATACATTCAGTGTATAGGCAATTTTAAAATTCCCGCAAAATAACACCAACAAAAATATGGCGTCTTGTTTGGAGGTCATGAAATAACGACCCCGAAACATCAAACAGACCGACACAGAGTTTCGCATCTGTCTTAACCCCACCACATCATTAATCTGTGGTATATGTGTCTTACTTTATGAAATTCTTCTTAATATTCTTATTTGTAGATATTTCCAAAGTAGTTATTCCGGCGTAGTAACAAGCAAGGTGTTTACTTAACCTGTCACAGCACTAAATCATCTACATTTGAAGGTGCAACCACAGAATAATAAATATATTCGAAGTATTATTATTCTGTAGTCCAACTACGTTGGAAATATTTACAAATATGTGGGTCTTATTATATCGTATAATTTATTCATCGATAATCTTCAAACGGCGGAAATGACAATCTTCATCAACAAAAATATGAGCGGCTCATTTAGCAAAAGTTAATGCCTCGCCTCAAATGGTTAATAATTCGTATTATATAGGAGATTAAATTGTATTACGGCAAAGTTGCTACATCAAATAGCAGCGAAAGGCCGCGTGCAGTCCAAGCTCTTTTGATATGTCACACTCTTAAAACTGATTTGTCAACCGAACAAAAAATATTATCTGCAACAAATTTGGTCAGTAGCTACAGCCTCAACAAATTTGTGTTAGTTAAATCAACAAGCAACTATTAATTTCATATGGTAAACAAGCAAACATATGTTGACCTTACAGTTAAGAATTTGTTCGAAAAACAAATGTTGTAGATGTTATTATCAAAAAATAATATGTCACGAATACAATATCTTTTGTTTTAGTCGCAAATATTGTTTATTACTGTTAGCAATCGTAGTTCGTTGTTCTTGCAAACATACTTTGTTACTGTTACAAACAAGACTGTGTTGCTTTCACTAAACTTTTGTTGCTATTACAAAATAAGCGTATTCCTCTTACAAACAAAAGTGTGTTGCCCGCAATACAAATATTTTCGTTGCTGTTACAAACAACAGCATGTTGCTCTTACAAACCTTTTTGTTGCTGTTACAAACAGAATGTGTTGCTTCTACAAATATTTGTGTTGGTGTTATAATCGCAAGAGTATGTTGCTTTCACTAATCTCTTGTTGCTATTACAAAGAAAGCGTGTTACTGTTACAAACAAAAGCTTGTTGATCTGAAAAATATTTTTGTTGCAGTTACAAACAAGAGTGTGCCACTCTCACAAATCTTTTTGTTGCTATTACAAACAAGAGAGTGTTGCTTACAGTTTGTTGTTCTTTTAGGTGGTTACAGATTACAGTTGATCAAACTTTTAGAAACAATGTTTGCCTAGTTAAAAACTTGTACAGGATGTTCCTAGACCTACTTACTATGTATTTCACCATCGAACTTTTTTTTACATTGTCACGATTGCTTAGGAATATCACATCTTTACAAGGATTGACAAAATTCATACGATCGATCAAAATACAAAATAATGTATTATAAAAACATTTGAATACAAAAAACTTAAGACCTTAACTAAGTGTGAACTTTTAAGTTATTATGAAAAAGGTTATATAACACTTTTTAATGAAATGTACGATTTTCCATCCCTCATAATACAAAATATAACAGGCACAGCAGTTTGAGTTTTTCAACTTCATATGCAAATAAATGTTCATTAAAAGTTTGCACTTTGATTTGATTATATAGAAAACCGATGTCTTTACAATCATTGTTAATGATAATTGTTTCTATTACACCAAATCAAGGTAACAAATTCTCAAATCCAACAACTATAACAAGCGATGGTTTCTAATGTATGTACATTACAAAATTTGACCCACTTAGGTATAAATCCACCAAAAAAACTCAGATGGTATTATGTCATTGACAGCAGGATAATTGTCTAGCATGTCTGAATAGGAATTAAATTTTCCAGAGCCTATTATAAGATCACGGGTCAATCATTTTTGACTTAAAAATCGGAAACTTAATTTTAATTGGTGCTTAAGAGCAAGTGATTTTGATATATTTTTTCTAGAGCACGTAACAGCTGCTGTCATTTTGCCTCTTTGTGTTTCGATTCATATCTCATTGAAGATATATTGGCCAAAGGTCCAATTTCTTTTATTATTAAGGGGTAATGTACTAAATGATGATGTTTAGGTTTTAAAAGTCTTTGAATAATATTTGGTATTGTGTATGATGTTCTTTAATTAAAACTTCAAGTTTCAAAATGTAGGAATCTTCAATTACAGAGGCTGTAATTATTGAAATTATTTCTCGTAAAATTAAATAAAATGACCAAACATCATCATAGGTTGGAACTAAATCTCCTATAAATAACCCAAAATAACGTACAAAACAAAGCATTTCGGATGCAGACATTGAAAATTTGTGTTTTGTTCTAAAATCACGGCGCAATTTAGGTGGAAAATTAGTGGACTCAGCATTAAAATCAAACATTTTCATTCTCGAATTTATTGTGTCAATTAAAAAATATTTTTTTCATCAACCAAATACGCTAAAATGTGCAGCATATCATAGTGACAGACACCCTCAAAAACATCGTGCATGATAATTTGTAACAACGTGAAAATACTTCAATTCGTTAAAAACACAATTCAATTTTATTCCAGTCTGTTTACGTCATTTATAGATAGGTCGTGATTATATGAAATTAATCGGCAATACTAGACACTTGTGAAGATCTTTTATCAATTTTACAAAATCTGCAATTAAATCTGGCATTAAAGCTCTCGAAAAATCCTAAAATCGAATGTAAACCTAAATTATCACCCAATATTAAAGTTAAAACTAAGTAAATCTTTTCAGTACTATTTGTGGTTTCTACATCTATTCCTTCTTCTTCCAGAAATTTTAATTCATTCAATAAAAGCCTAAATTTCCAAATTCCTTTCTGTCTTCAGTGTGAAACAGAAGGGCTAAGAATACATTTTCCAACAAAGCTCGAGATTCTGGAGGAAAAGAAGCTACGCTTACATACACAGCCCCTAACTTATGGATTCCCGAGTGGGATCCAAGGGATTCCCTGTTTCATAATCATCATAATATAATAGCAGCGGTAATACAGTACCGCGTTTATTAAATTTATTAAGAATAGCTGTAAAATGAGGTGTCTGGACAATGTTTGAAATACATTTGTTGGTTTTCAGTTGATTCATATAGTTAAGTACTTGTGGTAATAAATTTTCAATTTCAAAAGCTTTTTAAACACATATCTCAAAGGAATATATTGGGCAGTAACTTCTTTGGTTTCAAGTTTTAATATATCATTCTTTCTAGTTTTTTCAGTTTTTTGTCCTACAACGAATTGCACTGGACAAATTAAATTTTACTCTTTTCAAATTCTTTAAATCTAAGGTATTCGGAATTCATATTTTGAAATGGAGTTAAAAGGTTATCAAACATATTTTGAATATTATCATATTGTTCCGAATCAGCTTTGACAGCGTTTAAAACATAATTCTTTAAAATTAAAAGAAATTCACTTTCTATAATCTTTTACAAAATCAATGATATTCCGCACATAGCATCTTGGAAGAAGGGAGAATTATAAAGTTTTGCAACAAAACACATTACTACTACATTAGTTGTTTTAAACTATTTTCAAACAATTCTAAAACAGATGGATTGCTGTCTACATGAGTTAATTCATCATGTTGTAGGGATGTCTTTGTAGAAGTACTAGCTGGTTCACAAGATGAATCGAAACTATGTTTGTGGGAAAATCAACTATGAAATCATTGAGTTCATGTTTGTTTTTAAAAGATTTTAAAGTTTGAAAATCCCTAAGACAATTACCTTCCCTACATCGATAAATACTGTTTCCATGTAAAGTATGTTTTAATCTTAAATGTAAAATCAAAGCTTGAAGAGATGGAAAGTCGCATTCACAAACATAACATTTTGCCGTTTTACAATACCTGAAAACTAAATTTTTAAAAACTATTACAAAATATTCACAAATAAAAATTAAAATCTACGTAACAAATATACTTTTTAAATGTCTCTTAAAATATGCTCAACAGCTTGGAAAGTTTTATCCCATTCTGTATTAATACCATAAATACCTTTCTGTATCAATGTCCATACTTGTTCTTTTTATTTAGTTTGAAGACCCGCAAGTAGGTGTAACCCCAGCCCTATTGCATAACTCTAGTTACGCTACTGAATGTAGGTTTAGAAATCATCGATAATCGTATATTCATTGGTTATGTACTCACCGCAACATGCAAAATAAAACCTTCAGAAACCTCTTGCTTGCTTGGCTTCCAAACTCCTGCTGTTTTAAGTTTTTTTATAACAACTGGTTTCAAAAGTAAGGGAAGCAAAAAAAGAATATACGTGTTACGAGAATCTAAAAGAAGAATCATTAACGTAATAATTTTTATTAAAGTTAGTCCTTCACCTTCATCTAATTCATTTTCAACCGTAATGTTTTTTAAATGCTCTTTTACATCCTTTGACTTTTGTATATTTGCGTATTCGATAATTTTTTTTAAAAATATGTCCATTCAGAATACATTCGATATTCATAATCTCCGTACATCTGAGAAAAATCTTGTTCAAGCTATAAAGTTAAAAAGTTGCGTAGTTAAAACTAAAATTGCAATAGGTACCAATAAATATTACCAATAAATTCCCTGAATTTGTTTGCAAGGATGGAAATGATTTAATGTATTCCATTATAGAGATCATCGAGCTATCCTGTGAAAACATTAATTTTCTTTCGTTAAAAGTATCTTTCCAATATGTTACAACATCTGTCCAGGGTTCTACATTATTTTTAAGCCAGTTTAGTTTTTCATTTGAATCTATACATACATGAAATTTCACAAACATCGATAAAGTATATAAAGTTAAAAAGTAACAAACCAGTATTATTAACAAGAGGTGACGAAATCTGAGAATTTTTTTTATGTTTAAGTAAACCAGCCAAATTTAAATTTCGTCTGATATTATAAAATTTGCGAAAAAGTTTACCACTTCCCACTTTTCGGTACTGACCGCTTGAATTTTTGCGAGTTGAATAGGAAAAATATACTTCCTGAAAATATAAACTATAAAATTTATTTTTGTTCATTCACTTACTTTTTTTCACTTGGAAATATTTCAACGATCGCTCTCGCCATCTCGTCAAATTTGTCAATAGATATTCTACAAATTTTTGTTGAGTTCAATGTAACTGCCTACATTACAATAAAAATGAACTAACCTTGCATTTACGTGATCTTTTAATAGATTTTCAATTATAATCTCCACTATCACGTCTTGCATCCTGCGGTCAAGCGATTTTTTAATATGGTATACTTTCAATATCCCTTCACCCTTATAAGTTCCCATCAAAATGTTTTTATTCTATCTCCTATTTTAGAAGATTGAGAAATGGTTGCATCTGTGTGTAATAGTACTACTTGTTCTTGTGGAATAAAATTCAACTCATCAAAATCACTGACTTCAGATAAGTTGTTAGAATCAATGGAAATAAACGAAACATCCGATTCTGATTTCGTCGATTCAGTTTCTATCCTCGAAGTAGAAATTAATCGCTTCGGTAACAATAAAATTATTACATTATAAATTAATACTTTGATAATGACAAAGTTTATCTCCAACTAATATTAGTTCAAGCAGTTCAAGTAACAGGCCAAAAAACACTGACAGAAAACAAAACATGTTTTGTTTTGAAATCACCAAAAATTGTAGAGTCTGTACAATGAAATTGTTTTGTTTCTGAATGAAGGCACGTCAAAAATAACTAATTTGTATTTAAAAAATTGAAATTAGACCATCTTTCAAAATAAATGGTTAAAATTCAAGCTTTTATGGTTCAATATACTGGAAGATATACTGTAATAAAACCAAGAATAAAAAAATAAAAAAGAGATAATTTTAGGTCGACGGAAAAATCTAATATGTATTGCAAGAGTGCTATCTAAAGTCACGCCTATAAAAGTGCATTTTTTGTTATTGGTACTTAAATAACTATTAGAAGCCAAAATTTTATAAGTACATAAAATTCTATAATTATTTTAATTAACAAACGTAGTGCAATTGGGCTTTCTAAAATAAAAAAAACTACAATAAAAACCACATTTCTGAAAACAAATCTAAGTAAACATCAAATGTTGACATGTCTAACCGAAAAGTATGCGTCAAACTCAATTTATTTTGGGATTAACTGTAAATACATGTACCTACTTCAGATGTGTTTGGTGTTTCGATGACGGGAGTTACAAATATATTCCATTTTTCAATAAATTTCAAACGCGGTCCTATCTTTGGAATTAATTCCTTGATCATATTTGGAGTAAGCATGTTAAATGCCGGCAAATCAATTTCATTTTGTGTAAATAGTCTTATATACCAAACAAATATAAGTACCTTAATTAATATTAAAACTACTTATACTATTCACCACGCCATAACCTACATTGCCTCTTATGGAGACATGTATTAGGCAATTCCCATGTAAAACTAAACATCCGTAAATATAGGCTTTCCTGATTATTTCGGACCAAAATGTTAAATACAAAATATTTATAGAATGAAATAGTTACTGCATACTATAATGATAAGGACATTTTGTATAAGTTTTTTGGTTTTCGAGAAAATTTAGAAAACTCTTAGGAGCAGTTTTTCAATCTCTGGTTAACGTTAACTTTCGGTTAATTTCCAAGGAGACAATTGTAACAACAATTATCTCCACGACAGTAAACCTATAATTTAAGTTAACCCATGATTGAAAAACTGGCCGTTAGTCTTTAATGCTCATTACCATAGTTACTATGATTTTGTAACCCTTGCTTTATGAATAAATTATATTATCGCGTAGTAACTATGGTAATGCGATTTAAAGAATAAATTTTTTTTATTTATAAAATAGTTCCATTTTTAATAAATTGGAGAAGTAATTAAATAAATTACGAGTTAAAATATGTAAAATCTTAACCCTCCAACAGTTTATTATATTAAATTAATAACGTTACAAGTGTTTCAGTGCAATAAATAATAAGAATGTTCTTCAGACGACTAGTAATGACATTACCACAGTTCAATAATTTACACTACTTACCCTTAAACACATTCACTAAATTTTCCATTCCCAATTCTTTAGTATATTTGATACATCCATAATTTCCACTGCAATCCCAATTCACAACGATTCACAATGACAAACTAAATTTAATTGCACGACCAGGCAAGAAATAGTAAAGCCGTTAAAAAATGATTGCTCAGCTAAGCGACTCAAGTTATACAAATACCAAGGGCATACACATAGCAGCAGATACACATACGATAACATAAGAATGACATCATCTTTTCTTTATCATGTTTGTATCTTCAACTAAAATGTTATTGTTAAGACTATGTACAATCATAATACAATGATGCTTAGTGTTACTATATATAATCAATGGTGTTATTCCAAGTAAAAAAATTGTTGGATTTGCAAATCTATTACCGTGAGATAACTTCGTATTATCACATTTGTGTTTTTAACAAAAAGTGTTAGTGTTTCTAGCAAATATATTAGTTGAATTTACCAATCCACATAAATTGTTAATGCCCACAAACTTACTTTGTCCTATGAAGTAATTAAATTGATGTGAATTATAGTTCTGAACAAATAAATTTGTCAGGCTCACCGAATCTTGTCTAACAAACTTGTCACAAATGCAAAATATTTTATTTCAATCTACAAAAATTTTGTCATGCCAACTAAATTTTGCCTAACAAATTTCAATTTTTTAAAATCTCAAACACTTTTTTTTCAGTGCACATGTCACGATCAACCACTGTGTCGCAAACAATTTGTAACTTTGTACAAACTTTTAGTCGCTGCACTTACTTCGCCGCTAAGTACGCGCAATACAATTTAAAACTGTTTGGTAAAATATTGCCGCAGCAAAAAACTCATAGTGAGCGCGTGGTCTAGGGTTGTAAAAACTACTGGAGTATAAAACTCATGCCACACACCATAAAAGTGATAAAAAACAAAAATTAGAGAAGAGGAGTTTGATATTACGTCGGGTAAAATGATTACCGAAGAAATACTTTCTTTCGTGAATCGATTAAGAAATGTGAAGATAAACGCCAATAAAGTTACAGTTTCAAAATGGCCGAAGGTCATTCAGAAGTAGTGTTATATGCAACATTGGTATTAAGTTTAGGTAATACCTATAATATTAAGTATAACTAAGAATGCCAACAGGTCACTGTACAGGTAGTACAGTAAACCGCACTTAAGAGGCTTATAAAGCGGCGCCATATTGGTGAAATACGCAATTTGGAATTATACACTTAATACACAAGAGAAAAACATTTTGTTTTTACAAGCCGATAGTGATTGTTGTGAAGAATGTAGGAAAGTCTAAAAACAAAAATTACAAGAATTGAATTTTTTTTTGTTAAATGAAATGATTAGGGGCATAAAATACTCTTTCCTACATTTTTCTAAGCACTATGTGCTATATTATCGACAAAATGTATTTCAATTATTTATACTTTTATAGTAAAATGTAATAGCGTTTTAAATATTTATCGTTTGTTCAGAGGCGACATCTGTATGGTGACAATAAATGTTGCAACGTTGTAATGAAAATAAGAAACCAAAGCTACAGTCGTTGCGTGCTTTGTTTATTTATTTGCGGTCTGTGTTTAGGTAGTGAGTATTTTGTTACAGAGTTTTTTGTGTGTGGTGTTGTTTGTTTTGTGATTAAAAATGGGTCGCAAACATACTTATAAAAAAAATAAAACATTGAGTGCTTTCAGAAAAAATCGACGTTTATCTATGTTGAGGTAAGCAATTTCCTTAATTTACAAATTAATTTATTTAGTGTATTAAACAATATAGCAATGGCTATTATTGATTATAAATTTTATTTTTATTAATCGATAGTTATAATCCTCGATTGACAAAATTAACAATTTGTTTTTAGTAACTGTAAATATCTAAATGAAATGTTTATGTCTCGTCGAAATATACTCAAGTTTTTGCATTTGATTATTGTTATGCACTTCAACATAAAAACCTTCTATAAAAATTATATGAATCATCCGTAGGTAGTTTTCTCGTAAAAATGTGATGTTACATTCTAGTGACAAGATCGTTGTGATTACAAGTGAAAACAGTAAACAATTCGCGTTTGCAAATGTTAGAATACATATTACACCATTCATTACATATTTCAATGTAATAACTGAGCAAAAAAGTTCTGATCTAATCTAAATTATAACATAAAAATAGCGATTTATGGGGGCGCAGCAAATGTTTGAGAATTTTTTTGTCATACGCAAAAATTATTTTGATAACCACTTGATTGTTCTCAGAAAATAAAAAAAATTGTACTTCTTTGAATTTCAATACGTAACACAAGCTATGCTTTTGGAACGGGATTAATTCCTTTTTATATTTCATTATTGTTGCTTTTAGTATGTAAATAATTGGAATAAATTATTATTATTATTATTACGTTCTCGATTTTTATGTTTTCAAAGTCGAAATACATCAATGAACAAAAAAATTAAAGCTGCCAATATTTACAGAAACCTGATTCGACTAAATAAGAAGTGAAAATAAACAAAATGCGAGCGCTCTTATCAGCTTTGAGAAGTGCTGAACGTTACGACGTTGCCATATTCAACTACACACACGTTTGTAGACATATATATTTCGCGAAGACGTAAGAGGAAAGTAAACGAGTTTGAAATTTGTCACGTGGTTAATAGGACTCTTAATGTATACATCTGTGATGAGCTCATAATAAGAACGTGTTCCTTATACACGAGATTTCGTTAAGACACATATTTCATTTATTAGTATAATATTAAATTAGTTGTATAAGCAGTCTATTGTTCAACGCTCCGCTCGTCGTGCCATAATGGAAGGAGTTGAACAATAGACCCCTTATATAACGAATTTAATACAATATTTTTTCCAATTGCTTTATATATTTATTCGTGTGGTACATATTAAATATTGTATTGTGATGTAAGTGTTATGTATGGTGCCCCAGAAGATCAGTACAAACCTGTATAGTGTGGTGACGAAACCGTGTGCAATTGTGGATTGGTTCGTCTTGGCAAAGCATTTGCTTCAAGGTTTAGGAAAACCACTAAAACCTAAACATGAAAAATCCTAACCCACCTTAGTATTTATATGTAATAGTATTAATTCAACTTGTAAACATTATAGAAGGTAAATAAGAACATAAAATATAACCGCACAGCCATTGCATGACGACATATAATGGAGCGGTCTAAGCGCCAGTTACGACAATGACGAAAAAAAAAGTTGTAGTGGGTTAAAAAAATAGCAAAAAAATAATGGAAAAACAGATAATCAGGACAAAGAATACAAAATATTGCTGAACTTCAGACGTCATTCAGATTCGTAAGCTATAATATTGCTCCATCCGTTAGATTATGAATCTTTACAAACGCTCCTTTCAACTTTGTTAATTGACAATCCTCTACAATATGTGTAACCGTGTCTGGTTTGTTTCCACAGTCACAATTTCGATTAGAAATCTCACCCCAATTAGACAACATAGAGAAGAACATAAAATATAACAGAACTCTAAACTTCCGATTAGAGAACATATTTTCAATAAAAAGAAATAATTTTGGAACAAGAAATAACGTTAAACAATTTAAAAAGTAAACCTTCTTTCCATACAATATTGTATGCAGCAGTTAAATCTAAAAATACAACTCCAGTTTTAAGTTTCTTCTGAAATCCAGCTTCGATATGCGTTGTTAATGCCAATACTTCATCACAACAACTTCTACCGGATCAAAATCCTGCTTGTTTAATTGGTAATTTTTCTTCAATTAACGAATTAATTCTTTAAAAAATCAATCTTTCCAAAACCTTATAAATTACACTTAACAAACTTATTGGACGATAAGAAGTTGGGTCTGTAGGAGATTTATTTTTCTTTAAAATTGCCACGACTTTACATTTCTTTTAATCTGTAGGTAACTTACCTGTATTATAAATATCATTGAGAAACATAAATAGCCACTTCAAAAAATAATTTTTCAAATTCTCCAAAATTCGAGACGTATTCCATCAAATCCAGCAGGTTTCTTTGATTTTGTCTTTTTTATTGCATGTTTTACCTCATCTACAGTAAAAGGTTTAGATATATCTTCTGAGATAGTTGTAGATTTTCTTTTCTTTTGTAGACACTTTTTCATCTTAGTGATAATCGATTTCTCCACTTTTACTGAGTTTGAAACATTAACCAACCGAGAAGCAATAGAATTTGGTTATATTCTTGTATTTGTTTTAGCAGATTGATTTGTAGAACCTAATATATTTACAAGTGCCCAACCTTTAGGACTTGAATGTACTGCAGCGGAAAAGTTATTTTTTGAATAAATAAATAAAATTATGTTTAAACAAGGAATGAAAGAATAAAAACTTAGATTGAAAATTTACATTTAAATAAGAAGTAAAATTAAATTGAATTTGTAGTTATGAGTTTTCAGAAAAGCCAATCTATATTTTATTATCCATAATTAATTAATATTAATCAAAGAATGTGCTTTCTACATAAAAGATTAATTTCTGTTTAATTAAAGAAACAAAAATAATAAGTAAGTTTTGTGTAGCGATAATATGATGAACACTCGTAAAAAAGTGTATCAAAATGTTGATACATTTTGTTTGTGTGCTGCAAGTTTAAAGAGTGAGACAAGACAATCTTCATGGGGAAGAAGAAGTGAGAAAAACATTTGAAGAACTTAACGTTTGAAGTGAGGAGAGTGAAAGAAGGAAAATGCAAGTCCCAACGCAAAGGAATGAATTCGTACTTCGAGAATGAAAGAAGCAACACGCATAGTTTTTGAAATGCAATTAAAACCGTTAATAGTAAATAAAATTTCATTCGACAATAAGTAAAAAGTGTTACAACAATTAATTAATCCACCGGTACAACAAAACTAATTGGTGCACCCACAATTCGAAGACAAAAAAGATTGATAAGAAGGTGGCGAATTTCTCATAGATATAAGGTCGGTTATAAGTTATCTTTTTGTTTGTTAATTTAAATTGAACTTTATGCATGCGTCGTATGACAAATAAAATCTAATATGTAAAATTTTTGTAAAAGAAACCTTTTGTGTAAAATTAATTAAAATCTATGTGTATAAATAATTCTTTTATTGGGGAACGGACTTACAGACTATGAGATTACAAAATAAATGATTGTAAAGTAAAAAGATGTCTCATTGCCAAAACATAATTTATTTAATTATATGCAAAGTTGGTAATCCACCGTAGTACGAAATTCATATTTTCCATTAATGATTTTTTCTCTTTTCTTCTATTATTTAGAGATAACAGTACAGCATTCTCATTTTCTTTATTTGGACTTCCTAAATATGTTTGTTTCAGTCGACCAACATGGGGCATATTCCTTTCGAAAACCACGTGGAATTGATTTTTTTGCTGCACATTTAAGAGCACTTACAAACCTAAAATAATTATCAGAAACCGGTAGTATCCATCTAAGAATAGAATCGAGAAATGTTCTATAATTTATCCAATTAGCTTTTTGAAAATTCCAATTCAGTTTTCCTAAAGATTCTACAAACGGAATTTGAAATCCAATTTGTAATAGCAAAGGTTTATGTTGACTTCTTAGAAAATCGTTTAATACCATACGTTTTAATTGTAATGGAACCATGTCACGATCCACTGATACTAAACACAGGTCCGGGCTGTAATCGTTTTGCCATCGACTGGAATAAGATGTTTTGATGTCTATTGGATCGTATACCTACTAAATGTATACTTTGAAACTCCATCCATGTTTGTAAAGTTATTACAATGGTATCGTCGTCTTTGTAGCCCCATAATGTGTTGTGACAATTAAAGTTACCAGTATATACACTTGGATGAAGAAAAACAACATTAAAAGTTTCTAGCCAAGGTATTGGAAGAGGTTTGTAAATATTTACTACGTGTAAATCTCCTATTTTAGTAGTTATAACTAAAATTACAGAAATGATACCTTTTTGTATATTTTCGTATTGAATATTTTCTTTGACGTATGTTGTTATGCCATGAATGGGGCTTTCAATAAAGTCTACTAATTGAAAACTTTTTACTATACCTTTATTGAGTATACTTATCTCATCTCCTTAGTGTGTTTCCTGTAAAAGTAAAATATTGACCCTATTCTTGAAACAAAGATTAGACTTAAGAAATCTGATTTGTCCTAACTCAAACCCTCAATATTAATTTGTAGAATATTTGTTGTGTGCCCTATATTAGTGTGTGATTGTGTTTTGTGAAATTGTGTTGTACATTTTTTCCTAATTGTCCGGAAGGGTCTTGATGACCAGGTCCGGAAACCAAAGTGGTGATTCTCAGGAACAACATGTTTTTCTTGTTGACCATGGAGTACTGTAAGGTACTGATCACTTTCCATATTTTATATATGTATTAAAAACGTTTAAAAACACACACGAAAAAACTATAACAAATATTGACGTACGTTTTGACGTTTTGATAGCATTATTATGTTAATAAAATAATGCATATCTTCTATGTCATTGTCGAATCGTCGTAAAATAATAACAGTTTTATACGCTCCTTTTATTTAAATGATTCGTTCTTCTTTGAGGAATGGAAATATGTAAATACGTTGGATCGTATTTGTTGGAGGAATAAAATACTGATAAAGGAGAAGATGAAGAATAAATTAATTTTTTATGTATCCGGTGTTGTAACTGTTCTGCTAAAAAAGAACGAGGCAAAACAATGTTTTAACAATATTTTGAACGACAATATTACTAAAAACTTCTTCCGTGTTTTTTCGGGTAATGTGATGACTGTGATGCTGACAGCTTCTTCAGGATAAATGAACTGCTTCTCTGTCGCTCGCTCTTCTTATATTATGTATTGTGTGCACCCGATCGTGAGCTTTTCGCTATACTGAACGTGGCAGAGCAATTTAATAGATATTTTGTTTCTTTTTTATATTTTTGTAATTAGCTTAGTAGTTCTCTCCCTTCCTATCAATTAACAAAAAAATTGTGGCCATAGGTAGTATTTTTGGCTTTTGCAATCGTAGACAACCTAAACACTTACATATCCTTCTATGGGGTTTGTAGTAAAACTTTCTTACGTAACACTTATAAAAAATTATCACCCGTGATTCAAAAAATTTTTCTTCAAAATGGACCATGAAAAAATTCATGTACGTCTACTCTAAATGCATAAAACTGGATGTGTTGAAATTAAATCTGTCAGAATTGATAAATGTACAAGCTAAGCTAAGATACACCTGTTATTTCTTGATTTGTCGTTCATGGTAAAGTTTGATTAAAAAAAATGTTGAATCACGCGTTATGTGCGGAAAGAGAAAAAACCAAGAAATCTAAAATGTGAAAAATTATATATAGATTGACATTTAAAAAAAAATGTGTATCCGTTTCGTGTGAACCATAAATGAAAAATAATCATCCAATAGTAAACATCATCATAAATTTCTTTAAATTGTAAAAAGTTATTAAAAGTTTACTTTGTAATGAGTGACACTATACTTACATGACTTTTAATGTATCCTCTTATTATTTCAACGTTAACTGTAGGTTAATTTTGGGCCTTCTTTGTAGGAGCATTAAGTCCTTGATAAAGGTTAGCCTGGTCTGACCAAAACGTCGGCATTAAAAAGGTTTATAGAGTTTTAATCGACCCGTCACTTTACTCTCCTACAAAGAAAGCCCAAAATTATTTAGTGGGAACCTACATTTGACTGTATATGAATCACAAAAATGAATGTTTGTTAAACTGTTAAAAATGTAGGAAACACAATAAAAATATGTCATAACAATGACGATGTTCAGTTTGCTTTAAAGTTTTAAATATATTAACCAAATTTAAACAAAAACACCAGGGAGTGTCAGGTAAGCGCAAACTGCACTTTATGGTTGGTATCAATTTAAAGGTGATTAATTCCGTTGAAAATGTTGTTAAAGTCCTGTTGTTCCCTTGTTCTTCACATGTGTGGAATTAGTACCAGGGAAATACTATCCAATTGTTTATTGATGTTTTAATTAAAATTTAATTTTTCAAACGAAATATACGTTTTACCATTTTGGATACATTCAACTCAAACCATTTTGGAAATAAAACATTTATTAAATACGCCTATTACCACATAAAAGGTGAAAACTGTTTCAGCTAAATGAAGAAGGAACCAAATAATAAAAGTCTTATTGTACGTTACAGGTACCAAGTCGCTATGGTGAACGTCACTAAACAATTCCTAAACATTGAAACAACATTGGGCATCAATAGCACAGATAAAATATTCATAGGCAAACCCTCAAAATCAAACACAAGAATTCATAGTAAGATACGTACAAAGTATTGCTATAGAATAATGTGCGTAGTTTGAGATAAAGTTTACGATTTAAAATTACATCGGATTAGAAAAATTAATTTGATATAATCTACATAACAACACATAAATACTTCTTAACGAGTGCAACAGGAATAAGTCCTCTAATAACGATCTTCTTTAGTTTCTTTTTACGATTGTCTACTTGATTATTGTGATATTTGATCGTGGATTTTCAAAATAAAAAAATATACACTCAAATTAGAAAGGAATGTTTTTTATGTCTACGTAGTAAGTAACACTTAGAAGTTGAAGGTGTCTTTCTTCACTACACACAGCGGGATGATTGTCAACATAAAAAGTTAACGAATTAACGAATCCACAGATATAGAAAGGGTACATTGATAGGGCGAAGTAGTTGTTGGCGACATTACGCCACTTGCTTCTTCTATCCTTTCTAAATCGGCAACGCCTAAACTGCTTTGTTTACACAACCTTGGCGTCTACAAATAATGGAAATAACGCTAAGTATTAATTTATTCGAACAGACTTACAGAACTTTGTGATAACTCGTTACACACCTCTTCGGTTTTATCTAAGCTAAACTGTCGTCTTAATAACTTTCCAGCTCTTTCTTTCGGGCTTAAGCTCTTGTAATGGTTGTACGGAGTGCTTAGATCATCTTCATCATGTAACCTTCCGCGATGCCGTCCTCTAAAACCACTTAGAGAATTAGTGGAAACTGCCAAAAGTGCTGCGGCCACTTCTGATGCCGAAACTGGCGTTCCTAACGACATCGGAGTTTCGCTCGATGTACTTTTGACCATATGAAATTCGTTTCTATGAGATGAAGTTTCAGAGTTTTTCATCAAACTGGAAAATTTTGAATGTTCCATCTTTTGCAAGAGACGTAGTATCTACATGTTGAAGTTTTGGCTGCAATTCGTGGTCATCGTGGATGGGACGCGAAGGTTCAAGAACGATTGATTGAGGGCACTCCTCTATGTGATTTGAGTTGTTCATAGAAGACGAAGAAATGATTAAACTTGCATCCAGCCTAAAGTTAATATAATTGCACAGTAAAACCCTAAACAGTTAAAGAAAAGACATTACAGAATATACGTACCCGTGACTTTCCCTGGCAGCACAAACAAAAAAAATTAGTTCCATAAAACTAAGAACTACAAATATTTCAATTTAAATAATTAAAGACATTCAACGATGTTCTGATTCGGAAACATATACGTCATTAAAACCAGAAACTTGTCTACAAATATATTATTTACACTTATGCAATGCAACAAATTTGCTCAAATCCAGTAATGTGTATAAAGTCTGATCACAAGTCTAAGTTATGTCGTATGTACAACAGCACTAGTGTACTAGCGGGATATATGGGACAAGTAGCTACAATGTCTTCTTTTTTGAACTTAGAAGGCTTTACAAAATACTTACACGTCTTCTCAGATAGAAAGTCAAATCTCTAAAATACCATAATACCATCACTTAACGATTGTTTGTGCAAGGGTACCAATTCACTGGTATATGTGGCTTTAATTCCGGAGAAAAAAATAAATGTTTTAGCTGACACTTATGAATTTCAGATGTTAGATGTTAGCAATAAAGACGAATACTTATTAAAAATTTTTGGTAAGAAGATTTGATTGTTTGAAAACATACTTAAGGCTAAGGAATTTGTGCATTTTTGAAATTTTTCGTCTACTATAAAATGAAATAAACTTACAGCGCTTATTTTTATATTACGATTTAAACCCTTTATAAACAATGTAGTAAGCTATGTTTACTTTTTTTTACTTCTCATTTACACAACATAAATTCATAAATTTAATTACTTGTTTTATCACTTAACTAGTGTTCAAGCCCATTTGAATAATGGGCGCGTCTAGACAAACCTGAAATTAAAGACGTGAGGTCACTGCTACAGGTCAGAGGTCAAAGGTTAGGTCAACTTGGGACCTACCCTAAAACATTTCCCTTGACATCCTGAACATTTTGATATACAGGGTGTCCAGAAACTCTCCTGACAAACGAAGACCGGAGATTCCTCAGATAATTTTAAGACAATTTAACCCAATTCACCTAGTCCGAAAATGCTTCCTAAGGGAGCTAGAGCTCTTTGAAGATGGCGCCTTGTAAATAGTTTTTTAAAATACGCTTCTATTTAGAAAAGCAAAAACTGGTATGCTTGTTTAGCCTTCAGAGATGAATCGATTCCATCAATTGCGAATTTCTAGTACCGGTCATAGGCGTCCGTTTTGGGTAGGTCAACAGTTATTTTAACGCATAACTTTTTGTCTTTCTTTTAAGCATTTGTGACACTAGATTATTAAATTTTCAGGTATTCTAGTACTAAAAGGTACTCTTACTTTAAGTCATTAG
Organism: Abscondita cerata; assembly: GCA_030710515.1. NCBI lineage: Eukaryota > Metazoa > Arthropoda > Insecta > Coleoptera > Lampyridae > Abscondita > Abscondita cerata. The sequence continues at coordinate 85,991 of JALBCR010003801.1, read as the reverse complement.
ATTACACCGTTTTCTAGAAAAATGGATTTGAAAATTTTTGTTTTTGTCATTAAAGTTAAATTTATATTTTTTGCACTAGTTGGCTCTGAACTGCCAACAAAAGTAAAACCTACGTTTCGTTCGCGAAGTTTATTTTTTAATTTTTTACTTTACCAGGCGCCATCTTCAAAGAGCTCTAGCTCCCTTAGAAAGCATTTTTGGACTAGGTGAATTGGGTTAAATTGTCTTAAAATTATCTGAGGAATCTCCGGTCTTCGTTTGTCAGGAGAGTTTCTGGACACCCTGTATAACTTGCCTATGTTTCCGTGACTTTAATATAAAGTCACTGCTCCCGGTCAGAGGTCAAAGGTCAGGTCAACTTGTGACCAGTCTAAGATCAGCACCTGGACCTCCTGAACAATTTGATATATAACATACCTATATTTCCCTAGATTTTCTATGAGGTCATCGTTCCAGGTCAAATGTTAAGTCAACTTGGGACCTATCTTAAAACATTTCCCTTGACATCCTGAGCACTTTGGAATATAACATTCCTATATTTCCCTGGATTTAATATGAAGTCAAAATTCAGGTCAACTTGTGACCCCGCACCTAAGATCAGCGCCTGGACCTCCTGAACAATTTGACGTATCAATCTCCGAAATCGATTCAGCCGTTATGAAGTCACCGTTCCAGATCAGAGGTCAAATGTCAGGTCAACTTGTGACCCCAATTAAGATCAGCGCCTCGACCTCCTGAACAATTTGATATATAACATGCCTATATTTCCCTGGATTTTCTGTGAGGTCATCGCTTTAGGTTATGAGGTCAAACGTCAGGTCAACTTGGGACCTATCTTAAAACATTTTCTTTGACATCCTGAACACTTTGATATATAACATGCCTATATTTCCCTGGATTTAATATGAGGTCAAAAGTCAGGTCAATTTGTGACCCCGCCTAAGATCAGCACCTGGACCTCCTGAACAATTTGACGTATCATTCTTCGAAATCGGTTCAAACGTTATGAAGTCAACATTCCAGGTCAGAGGTTAAAGGTCAAGTCCACTTGTGACCTAGCCTAAAATCAGCGCCTGAACCAGCAATTATGAAGTCACCGTTCCAGGTGAGAGGTCAAAGGACAGATCAACTTGTGACCCCGCTTAAGATCAGCGCTTTGACCTCTTGAACAATTTTAATATATATAACATGTCTCTATTTCCCTGAATTTTCTATGAGGTCATCGCTCTAGGTCAGAGGACAAACTTCAGGTCAACTTGGAACCTATCTTAAAACATTTTCTTTGACATCCTGAACACTTTGATATATAACATGCCTATATTTCCTTGGATTTAATATGAGGTCAAAGGTCAAGATCAGCGACTGGACCTACTGAGCAATTTGACGTATTGATCTCCGAAATCGGTTCAGCCGTTATGAGGTCACCGTTCTAGGTCAAAGGTCAGGTCAACTTGGGACCCCGCTTAATATCAGCGCCTAGACCTCCTAAACAATTTGATATATAATATGCCTATATTTCTCAAGATTTTCTATGAGGTCATCGCTCCAGGTCAGAAATCAAACCTCAGATCAACTTGAGACCTATCTTAAAACATTCCCCTTGACATCCTGAACACATTGATATATAACATGCCTATATTTTCTTGGATTTAATATGAGGTCAAAAGTCAGGTCAACTTGTGACCCCGCCTAAGATCAGCGCCTTGACTTCCTGAACAATTTGACGTATCGATCTCTGAAATCGATTTAGCCGTTATGAAGTCACCGTTTTAGGTCAGAGGTCAAAGGTCAGGTCAACTTGGGACCTATCTTAAAACATTCCCCTTGACATTCTGAACACTTTGATATATAACATGCCTATGTTTTCCTAGATTTACTGCTCTAGGTCAGAGGTCAAAGGTCAGGTCAATTTGTGACCCCGCCTAAGATCAACGCTTGGACCTGCTGAACAATTTGACGTATCAATCTCGAAATCGGTTTAGCCGTTATGAAGTCACCGCTCCAGGGTAGAGGTCAAAGGTCAGATCAACTTGTGACCCGCTAAAGCTTAGCGCTTTGACCTCTTGAACAATTTGATATATAACATGCCTATATTTTCTTGGATTTTCTATAAGGTGATCGCTCCGGGTCAGAAGTCAAACGTCATGTCAACTTGGGACCTATCTTAAAACATTTTCTTTGACATCCTGAACACTTTGATATATAACATGCCTATATTTCCCTGGATTTAATATGAGGTCAAAGGTCAAGTCAACTTGTGACCCGCCTATACAAGTCAATTTAGGACCTATCTTAAAACATTCCCCTTGACATCCTGAACACTTTGATATATAACATTCCTATATTTTCCTGGATTTAATATGAGGTCAAAAGTCAGATCAACTTGTGACCCCGCCTAAGATCAGCGCCTGGACCTCCTGAACAATTTGACGTATCGATCTCCGAAATAGGTTCAGCCGTTTCGGAAGAGAAGACGAACAGACAGACATACAGACAGACAAACCGGGCCACGATTTTATGTGTATAGATTCAATAGCTTATGCCATGCCTCAATATATTTGTTGTGTATCTAAAAAAAATTAAGGTTTTTCGATTTCTTAAATTAAATGAACCAGAATCAGTTTTGTGCCAAAAACACGGTAACCGCCAGATTTAAAAAAAATATGTCTGAACGAAACAGTTTAAACACTTTTGCATAGGCATGCGCTAGTGTTTGCCCCACGACGCCATTTTGACAAAACCGTTGAAATACCTTATTCTCTGGTATTTATTCTTCGCAACAGTAAAATTAGCACAAATTACTGTGTCGTCACAGTAAAAAACATGTTCGACGTTGCCGCAGTTTTGTTACCTCGTCCAACAAACAATTGCGGGAACATTATATTGTAAATGACAGTAATTGTGTATGCTGAACCATCTATTTATTTAATGCTTGATACAAATTGCAATCAATACCTCTTAGAGGCTACTCCGCTTAGACGGGATAATTAATTACATGAATTTTGTTTTGAAAGCGATTAGATAACTAAACCAGAGTAGAAATGCCACAAGGAAACTGGGTGGTAAAGTCTGACACCTTTCCTTGCTTTATACAAGGTGTTAATTAAGTACTTATACAAACTTTAAAAGGTGAATCTTTGACTAATTTTAAGATAAAAAGTTCATTGGAACATGGGTACGCAACGGCTTGGTTTTTGATATACAGGGCGTCAAAAAAAAACTAATTTATTTGGTTTTTGCTTATATGTTTGTTAAGTAACATGGCAATTAGTCGAAATTCGTGATATTGGGTATATTGATGACGAGAAACTCAAATATTAACTTAGTTTTTTGTTTAATATTAGAATGCGCCATTGTATGTCATTTTTGACTAGGAAGTCCTATTCTCCATTTATGTTTACTACACAAGGTACTCTTAGTATTTGTTGCCAAAAGCAGCCGATTCAGATAAAAATGGGTTTGAAGTTAAACTTGCGTTAGAATTTTTTTAATTGGATCCTTTCCGAGTTTTTGAAAAATAAGCGAAAAAATACTTCTTTAACGTCATGTGCTATGTTACTCTATCGCATTCATATCACTATTACAAAATTAGTAAAAGTTGGATAAAAATATTCTTTCTTTCTTTACTCTGCAGCAGCAGTACGCAAGAGAATAGTAGGTAACTTCATAGCATGTCTTTGAAAACAATTAAAAGATTTCCATGGCAGCAGAATCAGTCATGACAGTTCATTTAGAACAGAGGTTCCCATACTTTTTTTTTCTCATAGACCACTTTAAACATTTTGCTGGATCTGGTGGACCCCCTGCAACTATTACATTTACTAACTTACTTCCAAAACCCGAAAAAAGTATATGTCTATGTAAATCTGTGTTGTGGCTATTTTTCAATCAACTATGAGTTGAAAGTTTTCGAAAAAAGGTGAGAATTTATATTGCTTTGATTATGCTGTGAGTATTGTCATTCAAGCTAAGTTTCAAAGCCAGTCTAAAAGCGTCTTCATCCAACAGTTGGATTCCTACTTTACTTTTTGTATTCTAAGATTGACTCACAGTACAAGAAACCAATAATCTCCCACTTCGGAGTGGTAAAAGTAAAATAAATATTTTCTTGTTTTGTAGCTATTTATTCAAACACAAAAATTACTACACTTTTAATTATGTTGTTATAACAGTCTTAGTAGAATCAAAATTTAACATCAAAACTAATAATGATTATTATTTTAAAAACAGTTATTATATTGCGACTTAAAATAATAATCATTATTAGTTTTGATGTTAACTTTATCTCAGATTACCATTGTAATCTGAGATAAAAGTTATAATTTTAATGGGAGGGATGTACTTGGTGAATTGACAGCAAATTATCAATATTTGGCTTGAGTTTAGTTAAGTATAACCGTAAATCTCCTCGCTCTGTAATATTTAATCTGCTCCGTTTTTTGTCAACAAGTTTGTTACGGCACTAAAACTGCGTTCGACAAGATATGACGAAGGAAACGCTATGAGAAATTTTTGCACAATTCCCCACAGTCCTGGATATTTTTCAGGTATTTGTGCCTGCAGCCAAAATGATTGATACCCTCTTTTGAATGCTACTTTGAGCTCCTCATTAGTGCTAAGCTCGAGTAGCTCTTCTTGCAGTACCACATTTTCCACTTCAGTTTCATCATATGGATTTATTATCCATGGTGGTATATCCATCGACAGAATGTCTTCAAATCTGATTTTAAAATCATCATACAGGGCAATCAAATGTTGAACATACGTCTGAATATCTTCGTCGAGGCATTCTACCTGCGATAAATTTGGAAACTGGGAAAATTCACGTCGACCAATATTTTGCTTCATAAGTTTCAGTTTACCAAGAAAAGCTGAAATTTCACTCTTTGTTTTTATCAAATTGAGGCTGTCCCCTTGTAACTGTAGGTTGAGGTCATTGAATTTTTTGAACAAATCTGTCAAATACGCAATGTCTGCTTTGAAATTCATGAGGTTTTCTTTTAAAACAGGATCTTTAGTGTTCAGAAACTCTAAAACAGAGTCGAAAAGCAAATAGAATCTTGATAGACATGCACCTTTCGACAACCAGCGTACTTCGGTATGTAGCAGCAATCGTTGGAAGTCCTCATCATTTTCTTCGCACAACTGTGCAAATAAGCGCGTATTTAATGCATTGCTTCTTATTTTGTTAACTGCATTAATCACAAATTGAAGCGCTTGGTGCAATCTATCACTCAATTTTTCGCTACTAGATGTTGTCGGTGGATGACACAGTGAATTGCAATTACCTCTGGTATAATCCTTTTAAGATGACTTATAAACCCACGATATCGCCCGACCATGGCAGGAGCTCCATCTGTTGCCACCGAAATAATGTTTGTGAATGCAATTGATTTTTCCGTAAAAATCATTCAGAACATTAAAAATTGATTCACCTTTAGTGTCAGTCTTCAAAGTTTTCGCGAATAGTAACTCTTCAAACATTTGTTCGCCTTTGATAAATCGAACATATGCCAATAATAATGCTTCATTGCCAGGTAAAGTTGACTCGTCCAGTTGAATAGAAAAATGAGTTGTTTGCAGATAATTACACAAGAAACTTTCAACATCAGAGCTCATTTCATCAATACGTCTTTGTACAGTGTTGTTACTCAAAGGAATTCTTTTAAGTATGTCAAATGAAGATTTGTGCAGGACAGTTTTAAGACCTCTTCAACAGCAGGCAAAATTAACTCCTCTCCAATGGTATGCGGTTTCCCAGATTTTGCTATAAGTAATGAGATATTGTAAGATGCCCGCAAGCCATCGTCGTTGCTTTCAGACGTTGAAGCGAACATACTATGCACGGTGGGTCTCTTTTCATACTTTTCCTTCAATGTTTGGAAATATTTCAAATCCTTACCTATTTTGTCAGGATGACACCTTCTTAGATGATCTTCCAGCTTCGATGGTTTCATAGAGTCATTGCTCAAGACTTTGTTGCATAAAAGACACATGGGCAATCGCTTGTCTGTATTTGATGGAAGAAAACCAAATTTCAAATATTCAACACTGTACTGTCGACACTTCTTCTTAGATTCAGCCATGTTTCGTATCAATTACTTACCTGTAAATATGAAAAAAATGTTTGTTAAGTAATCTTAAAATGATTTAACAAACATAATAGAAATGGCTTTTAAGATACAAGTTGCTAACAAATAGATAGGTAGGTACTTACTTTTCCAACACTGGCAAACAATAATATCAATTCACTTTAATTTTCAAAGTCTGAAAACTACTTCCGTCACTGGTGAACACTTATATAGGTACACTTTCTTTTTGAAATTCCGGAAACAACTGAGTAATGTTTATCATTCGCATTCGTATTTATATTAAAGAAAAATCCAACAAGTTCATGCAAGTTCAGACACGACTTTAACTAGGCGGGCGGGCGGCGCGGCATCGGCGAGTCTTGACACGCTCTTTCTGAATATGGAATATGCAAGTTCTTACAAAAACAATTGCTGAGCTTCTTATAATATTGTCTTCCTATATTCATAGGAGAAGTCAAGCTTCTTATAATATTGTCTGCCTATATATATTATTGTCTCCCTTATTCATAGGAGAAGTCAAGTCGGGTCACCTAATACATTTTATAGACCCCCGTTAACGAGTTGTGGACCCCCATTTTTTTCCACGCAAGCGTAGACCCTATCGGGCTCCCGTGGACCCTGGGGGTCCACCTGGACCACTTTGGGAATCTAGGATTTAGAAAGAAAACATCATTTTGATGTTATAAATAATAATTTATCGTGTGTTTTGTCCAAAATTTACCAATATACCAGCGCAGAAATGGCAGAGATTCATTTTACTTATGGAATAGCTCACGCCACTGCATAAGCTGCAAGACGAATGTATCAGGTGCGATTTCCTCAACGAGTGGTGCCACATGACCAAACTTTTATTATTATTCACGCAATACTTTCTGAAACTGGCAACTTTAATAGAGCGACAGATGTGCGATAGTTCAAACAGTTGTGTTTGAAGAAGCTGTGTTAAATCCAATTGAAGAAGCTCCGCAAACTAGTACCCGGAAAATAGCTCGTGAATTGATTATTACACACACGCACACACACGTGAATAGTAAATTTTAAGGTCTCAACAATTCTTATCATATGCAGCGTGTGCAAGCTCTATTACCTTCGTTTTCTCGAAATACCATCATTAACTTTCACAACAACTATATCTGGGCTGAGGATAATCCGAATGCTATCGTAAAAAATTATTTTCAAATGCAATTTTCTTTGAATATTTGGGTAGGAATTGTTTGTTATCACCATATTGGACCTTGTATTCTTTCGCAAAGGCTTAAGGCAAAGAGTATCGAAGGTTTTTAGAGCACAAGCTTCCCGAACATTTAGAAGATGTTGATTTAGAAACCAGAAACAGGATGTGGTTGATGCACAACGGAGCTCCACCACACTTTAGTGTGGTTGCGCGTCAATTTCTGGACGAGAATTACCCTAACTGTTGGATAGAAAAAGCAGGACCATAAGTTTGGCCTCGAGATCACGAATTTGAATCATTTGGATTATTTTCTGTGGGGTGGTCACTTGAAGTTGCTAATTTACAAAACTATAGTTCAAACTTAAGAAAATCTAAGAAATCGGATATTTGACGCGTGTGCCATTATTAATCAGACGCCAGGTATATTCGAAAAAGTTCGTCAGCAATGTTAAAGCAAATTAATACATGCGTTGAAGTATGTGATGGTCATTTTCGGTATTTATAGTAAATGTTATTAAATAGTTTAGTCTAATGGGTCTATTCTGTAAGATTTAACGATATCGTTCACTAAACGGTTATTTCGACAATACCAATTCTGTAAATTTATCGTCCATGAACGGTAAACTCACGTATTGGATCGTTAATGAACGAGAGTTAATGTTTGTGAGTTTGATATGAAATTTATCACATGGATCGACCCCTTTTAGAACAAATTTTAGTGAAACGACACAGATTATAATAAATTTGATTGAATGTGTTGATAGTTTAGTTAATTGTATCACTAGGTCAAAAAATGACCTTTTGCGAGTGCGAGGATGGTTTGCGTTGCGGCCTGCAAGTCCGAGCATTCACAAAAACAGTTTCTAGTCACGTGAAGTACACGATTTTTTAGGCCGACTGTTTGTTTAATACGTTATTACTTTATTAATTTTTAATTTAGCGGACTGTAGATTCTAATTCACGTATTTTCTTATGGAGAACAAAAAATATACAAAAAATTTAAATGATCGCAATTTTGAAATTTCTATCATATGTTCCTAATATTAATTTGGGTTTGGTGAAACACATACTATGTTTATTGCTCTTTTCACTTCATCAAAACTAGTTTTAATGGCGACTACCCTCACTATACTATCAGCACTTGGATGTAGCCTAACTATTCTTCCAATTTTCCAGTTGCAAGGTGGTAAATTATCATCCACCAACACCACCATATCATCAATTTTTACTGAGGAGTCTTCCTTATCCACTTGCTACGATTCTGCAACTGATGCAAATATTGCCTGTGCCATTTCTTCCAATAGTGCTGAACCATTGCTGGGATTTCTTGATAATGCGACAATCTATTCGTCGGTATTCCTGTTACATCGGCATCAGGTACTGCTACCAAACTTCTACCTATGAGAAAGTGAGCGGGTGTAATTGGACTTAGGTCATTGGGATCATTGCTCATAGGAGAGAGAGGTCTGGAGTTTAAAACTGCTTCTACTTGGTTTAAAAGTGTTATATACTGTTCAAAAGTTAGTAAGCTGTCTCCAATTATCTTTTTTAAATTCGTTTTTACGGATTTTATACCCGCTTCCCAAATACCGCCAAAGTGAGGGGACCTTGCTGGAATAAATTTCCAGTGTATATCATCGTCTACTAATTTTTGACTAATTATTGAGTGGTTCGACTTTAGAAATGTGGCTAATTCTTTTAATTGACGACTAGAAGATACAAAATTTGTACCATTATCTGAGTACAAAGTATGAGGTTTTCCTCGGCGCGAGGCAAAACGACGCAAAGCTGCTAAAAAACAATCTGCATTTAATTCGCTTACTAACTCCAAGTGTATGGCCTTTGTGCTCAGACAGATAAATAAACAAATGTAACATTTGTAAATCTTATATCTACGACCACGTCTATCGCGGGTTTTAAATGGGCCTGCGTAATCAACTCCGGAATTATAGAATGGCGGCGACGAGTTACCTCTAAAATCGGGTAAATTGCCCATATAAATTTTTCCGGGTTTTGGTTTTGCCTTGAAACATTGAACGCAATCGTGTACTATCTTTTTGGTTACATTTCTCCCTGATAATAACCAATAGTTTTGCCTTAATGAATAAAGTAAGGTCTGTTGACCACAATGCATTAAACGTTTGTGTTTGTGACTAATAATTTGGTGTTTTGCATTATAATCTAAACCTTCCACCAACTCTCAACATTCCATTCGTATCAATAAACGGATTTAAACTTAGTAATTTTGAATTTGAATTTATACCGCTACCTTTATTCAATGCTTTCACTTCATTTGCAAATTCAGAAGATTGTGCTAATTTAATTAATTTTAATAATGCATCGCCTCTTTCGGTTTTTGATATATGATCTAAATTGATATCTAAAATTTTTTTTTTCATTTATAATAAAATCTGTAGCAATATGCTACAACGTTGACTAATATTCTCAATTTAGAAAATTTTGAAAAAGTATCAAAATTTAATTGAGCTACGAAAGCAACAGCCACCGTTTTTGTTTCTGGTAAATCTAACTCTACCTTTGCTTCAAAAATATTTCCAAAATTTTGATATGAATTTAAAAATTCTGGTCCGTTCCACCATATAGTCAATGATGGCGACGTCTGAGGCATAATTCTCCTAGTAATTAAATCTGCGGGATTGCAATTTGATTTTACATAGTACCAATTTTCTTTTTCCGTTAGAGATTGTATTTCACTTACTCTGTTTGCTACGTAAGTTTTCCATTTAGATTTTAGATGGACACCCTCTAATCCAACCCAATGTGATAGTAGAGTCGCACCATAGGTACTCTTTATTAAACTTAATCTTAAGAATATAATTTATTTTGCTAACTAATTTTGCTAACAGAAGAGCTGCATTCAATTCTAATTTAGGTATTGTAATGCTTTTTAACAGGGCAACTATAGATTTTGCTGCTAACAATTTTACAGCTATTTCATTTTATAAATTATACATACAGACTGTCCCACCGGGAACGTCATCGATAGATTATAAGAAAACTGTGGATGGGAAAAATTTTAAAATTTGGTAGTATAATAACATCGACGGGAGCAGTTCCGTTAAAATATTTTCAAGATGGTAACACTTCCGGTTATACCGGAAGTAGGTGTCAACTTGCTTATTTTAAATAGAACACCCCATATATTATTCCATTTTTGGATTTTGCACAAAATTCTAGACACATTTTGTGTATAATCTTCTATATCTAAGTCTAACTGTTTTGAACTTATTTTGAATTTTATGTCAAAAATGTCGTTTTCAGGCCTAAACAAAATTATAAAATTTTCCTATACTAATGCCTTTATTATTTAATTGGAATGGGTTTCCTTGTAGCAGGTGACCTATTTTAGTGGACTATGTCAATATTTTAATAACAAATTAATACAGGGTGATCAAAAAAAAAGGATTAAAATCAAATTCAAAAACACGTCAAAAGACATTTTTTAAACGCAAGCACCTAGTTTTTATAATTTTATCTTATTTAGCATCAAAAATAAGGTATACTTTGTACAAGGTTATCTATTCAAAAAATTCATGGTTTTCGAAATATTGGCAATTTAACTTTTTTTTTGTTGCACAAATGCTATTGTATTTCATTTAGTATGAATGGTTATTTCTAGTTGGCCATGATGGCGCTAGAAAACAATTATCTGTCAAGGATATGTCAAACTGTTAAAAATGTTCAATAATCATGCCGGGACGCTTAAATTATACAAACGAAGATTAAATCATCAATAGAGTTAGAACCAGTAATTAAATCGTCTATGTAGAAGTCGTTCTTTATTATAGAAGCTTCATTAGGGTAAATACTTTTAAAATTTAAACCGAGTTGATGCAAACAACGAGTACCCAAGTAAGAACCAGACCTTGTCCCATATGTCACCGTGTTCAACTGATATTTGCGAACCTTCTTATTTATATCGTCACGCCAAAATATATTTTGCAAATGCCGATCCTCCGGGTTGATAAGGATTTGGCGATACATTTTGGAAAATTCTTAAAATAATTGAAAAAAGGTCATTTTGAACTACTGGTCCTGTCAGTTGTATATCGTTTAAAGATATTCCATTTTTGCCTTTGCAACTCCTGTCAAAACTACCCTTAAATTTGTTGTAACTGCTTCCTTGTAACCCCATGATGCGGAAGAAAATATTTAGTTTTTGTGGTTTCATTTATCTGCGTCATATGATTTAAGATTTCGTATTCTTTAATAAAGTTTGTGTATTGGACCTTAACATCTTGATTTTTATTTAATTTTTCTCTAGCGAGTAAAATCGTTTTAACGCGGTGGTTTCCGAATCCCCTATTATATCACTATTTTCTTTAAGTGGTATCCTAACTACAAATCTACCCTCTGAGTCTCGTGAAGTGGTATCTTTAAAAAATTGTTCACAATATTCTTCTTCTAACGTAAGATTTTTCTTAGGTTATCTCGTTAATTTCCCAAAACTTAGAAACTTGATCATGGTTTAATGTTAAAAAATTAAAGTTTTTTGGGTGTTATGATTACCTAAAATTAAATCTCCTGCAATTACCCATCCTAACTTTGTTTTTTGAAGCGTTGGTTTGTTATGACCTAACTTATGCTGCCCGACACTTAACAAATTCCAAAATTCGCTAGCACCAATTAATAAGTCGATTTTACTAGATTTGTTATAAGTTGGATCTGCGAGTACTAAGTTTGAAGGAATGTTTAATAAATTCAAATTTTCAAAATCCACACATGGCATGTTGTCATTAATTTTAGGTATAACCAAGCATTGTAAACTGCGCATATAATTGTTATGACAAGATTGAATTTCTATATTTATTATTGCCATAACCGAAGACGGTTTCTGATTGATTCCTACTACTGACATATTGGTATCATACTGCTTGACATTTAATTTTTTACACAACTCTTCCGATATAAAATTAGATTGTGAAGCCGAGTCTAGAATTGCTTTAACAACTAATGTGTTTCCAAATTTATCATTTTCCTTTACACATGCGGTTGACAATAGGGTATGATTTAATAAATCTTTGTTATTATAAATAGCAACACAATTAGAAATTGTAGATGTTGATGGTGTAATAGTTACCTCTGGTTCAACCTCTTCGCTAACAGTTTCATTTCTTATGATTGAAGGTTTTGCAACGTGCAGTAAGGTATTGTGTTTACGCCGGCAAATTTTACAAAAAAATCTAGCTTTGCAATAAAGTGAAAAATGTCCCTTTTTTAAACAGGAACGAAGGAACAAAGGAACGAAGGAACGAAGGAACGAAGTAACGAAGGAACGAAGGAACGAAGGAACGAAGGAACGAAGGAACGAAGGAACGAAGGAACGAAGGAACGAAGGAACGAAGGAACGAAGGAACGAAGGAACGAAGGAACGAAGGAAACGAAGGAACGAAGGAACGAAGGAACGAAGGAACGAAGGAACGAAGGAACGAAGGAACGAAGGAACGAAGGAACGAAGGAACGAAGGAACGAAGAACGAAGGAACGAAGGAACGAAGGAACGAAGGAACGAAGGAACGAAGGAACGAAGGAACGAAGGAACGAAGGAACGAAGGAACGAAGGAACGAAGGAACGAAGGAACGAAGGAACGAAGGAACGAAGGAACGAAGGAACGAAGGAACGTAGAACAAAGGAACGGGAACAAGGAACGAAGGAACGAAGGAACGAAGGAACGAAGGAACGGAGGAACGAGGAAGAAGGAACAAAAAAAGAAGGAACGAAGGAACGAAGGAAACAAGGAAAAAAAAAAAAGGAAGGAACGAAGGAACAAAGAGAACGAAGGAACAAAGGAACGAAGAAACGGAACGAAAACGAAGGAACGAAAAAAAGGAACAAGAACGAAGGAACAAAACGAAGGAACAAAAACGAAGGAACAGAAGGAACGAAGGAACGAAGGAACGAAGGAACGAAGGAACGAAGGAACGAAGGAACGAAGAACGAAGGAACGAATGTTTTTGAAAAGATATTAATTGAAAATGATAAAAACAAAATTACCGCCAACAATAGTGGTTTTTGCTTCACAATCACATTGTCTAAGTAGGTGAGTCTTTGTTCTCCAACACCTGAAGGTTAAACTTGTGGAATTTGCAGATTTGCTTTTACAAACGCCTTCACTTTGGACCATATTGTTTCAAAGGGATTCAACATTGGTAAATAAAGAGCTAACTGCAGTAGTGTTGTTCGTGTCCTATCAAGAATTGCTTCTACCCGGCTGCGACAAGGAGCGTTGTCGATAACAACTACCAGATCCTCAAGCCAATTGCCAGTGTCTTGTTATCTTTGCATAAGTGTTTCAATCCATTTATTCGCTAATTCATTAGTAAACGATGCTCTTCTTCGCTCCAAAGATAACAAGCTTGCTCCTGAGATTGCACAAATCAAATGACATTCGGACCTTTGCTTGCAGGTAGCTTTTGCACTGCTCTGATTCCAGCTTTAGCACGTCCTATTTTATACCTGCAGAATAGATTGAAGTTTGTGTCGTCAAGCCAAACGATTTGTTTTCCTTGTTGTATAAGTTGGTTTAAGGTTCGAACATATTCGGCTCGTCTAGCCTTATTTTCAATTGAGTTCATTGTTACAGGTTCATAATGGACCTGTTTTAATGTCAATACTAGAGATAGTTTCTAATTGTTGATATACAAACATTTTTGGAAAGTAGTCAAAACCTTACTTTTAATTTCTTTTTGGGTAAGACCAGCATCGTCCTCTATCTAGCTTACAATCACATCCATTTAATCTTCTGTGATAAATTTTGACTTTTTCCCCCTTCGGCTAGAGGTGTATCATCTCCGAATCTGATCCACCAGTATGCTGTTTTGTAGAGCACATTCTGTTGAGTGTTCAGCGCCACCCAATCTTCTCCCCTATTAGCAGTAGACACAATCCTACGTCGATCATGGACGAAATGCTTGTGATATTTTTTTCTTTCAATGTTTTCCACTATCTTGACAGTTTGTCGGCAAATAGGACATTGTTCTGCATTATAAATATGTAATTAACGCTGGTTTTCTAAGCAAGCCACATGTAACAAATGTTTACACGGTAACACCCTTGTTACTTGTCTCCTCAAGATGGTCGATCGGCAAATGCTACAATTTTCGTTGACCTCCATATTACAAGTAATTAACATAAATTACATCAATATTTTCTTTCAAAAGTGCAAAACACGTTCACTAAAATTACAAAACATAACCTTATTTGTTAATCATTTCCAAGTAAACAAATAAACAATTCAATAATCATAACACCGAACAGCTGATTTTTATTTGAATATTCTTCTCAAATAGAATTGACAACTTCGCAAATTCAAATCACACATTCTGAAATACAAATAACGACTTCTTAAAATGAAATGATACTTCCTCAAATACAATTGACTATACTCCACTACATTTGATGCATTTGTTGTTTTCTCAAATACAAGTAATAATTCTCAAATACAATTAACAACTTCTCGAACAAAATTGAAAAAGGTGTAGTAGACATTGTTAAGTGTTCTGATAGTGGAAATATCCTAAAAACACGTTTAGTCCAAGAGCTAGCAGGAATAAATGGTCATGATCGAACACCCGCTGGGTTCGAGATATTCAAGGAGGCTTTTGAAGGCAACAACAAATCTGCATCTCTTGCTGACTCAGCCCTTAGCGTTTGGAAATGGTAGCCGAAAAAACCTCAGTTATTTTTATATAGCGGGGAATGACGGAACATTCGTCTAAAAATTTCTGTGTAGCTTAATTTTCATGTAAAAATAATGAAAAAATTACTCCAAGAGGTTTTTCACGGGTCAAAAGTCGAGCAAGAGCGTTGAAAGACCGGAAAATCCATCGTTGGAGACATGATCGAACATCCGGCTGAAACTTTGCATACGCGAACTTTAGCTATTGAATAAACTAAATTCCAAAAGCAAGAAGTTTTCATTGGATCTAAGGCACTGAAAGATGATTTCAAAGATCGACTCTGGTTGGCGTTCTTGCAAAATGACGGACGTTCGCCGCATCGAGTTGGCCGCTCGATTCGAATTTTCGACGTCTTGCATGAGGTACAATTTACTCTATATATCAATTAGAATATTTATTTAAATCGTATAATTGTTTATTTATAAATACAATCTATTAAACGAAAAATGTTTAACATTAAATTGTTTTTAATATAATAGCACTATATTGACTTTATGAATGATGAAGAAAATTTGCATAAAATCATAAATAAAATGAATGTCTCGTTAAATATTTTGTTTTTTTTTATAAAATTATAAGAAGACTGGATAGTAAAAACGAAACAAAACGAACTATGGAAGTGACAATTATTTATTATTAATTATTAAAACAAAATTTACATCAATTCAAAGGTAGAGTAAATTGACAAAAAGTAAAATGATTTAAATTATTTCAACTAACTGGGAATGTATTTAAAAAACAAATTATTAAAAACTAACCGTCTTCACCGCTACTGTCGTCGCTATCACATTCAGACTCGTTGGAGTTATAACTTTCGTTTTCTGGTAGAGTCTCCGACTGTTCATCTGTAAGTATACAATGTATTAATGAATGTGTTCTACTTTTAACTTTATTCTTCATTATCACCAACAAAATCTTCATCATCATTGACGATAATATCGCAAATAGATTGTGGCCACTGATCGCCTTCAAACCAGAGATAATCGTAGCCAGCTTCTGTTTTTTTCCATCCACACTCTTCTGCTTTTAGTATGGTTGGAATTTTCTCATGAGCATTTCCCCATATCGTGGCAATGTAATAAGCTCTCAATGATTGCTGTTTAAGTTCATTTTGACACGTCTGTATGTGATATTAATGCATCTCCTGATTGTTGTGGCTCATTTAGATTTAAAGCTTTTTTAATTGCACAACTTTGCTCACGCTGTTTTGCACTTAAAGCAGTAACATTGGCATAACAGCGGGAGTGATACCCAACTGTTGTAGTTTTCGGTAAACGAATTGCGTCATGCTTTATTTTTAAAACTTTACGCTCTTCTAGAGCATATGAACAATTGTTAAACTTTTCTTCAGTAAATGGAAGCACTATATCCAAAAAGTCACAGTATAAAAAACACTTCAATTGAGGTTGCATGAATATCTTTTCCGGGAGTCGGAGCCGGATCAGGATTGGAAGCCATGGAAATTGGATAAGGAGCTGACGATGTTCACTCGTCAAATTCCACGCACAAAGTGTCGAAGATGAGCGCGAATAACCCAATTAACTCGACGCGAGCGATGCGAGTTGAGTCTGGTTCGAGCAGACTTGCGCGCTTATCAGTTTTGTGCAAGTGTGCACAAGAACTAGACCCCTGGCCGATAATTGCTTGCCCACTTACCTGAATTCGGACTCACTCGAACCAGAGAGCAATAAAGAACAATAAATATAATCTTATTTTCGTTGACAACTACTATCCGTTCAAAATAGTTCGCCCTCTCAATTTACAAGAAAAAAAAAATAAATCAAGGCATTCATATTATGTATAAGATTTTATGCAAATTTTCTTCATCATTCGTAAAGTCAATATAGCGCTATTATATTAAAAATCATTTTATGTTAAAAATTTTTGGTTTTAATAGATTATGTTTATTAATAAACAATTATACAATTTAAATAAATATTCTAATTGATATACTAAGTGACATAGAAAGAAGAACACCCAGTAATAATGAATATTTTCTAAATTTTTTTTGGGAATATATTTGTTTATATAAAGATAAAAAACGATCAGTTTTTCAGCCATATTGCCCTAGCGGTTGTTTTGTTAACCTCACTCAAAACACTTACAATTAAGTAGCCCTAAAACAATGAATTAAGTATTTGTAAGTACAGTTGTCATTTAAGCGATTTAAATTGCATTTCAAAGAGCTTCTTTAATTCAATCACAATGCCTCCAGTGCGAAGACGCCATAATTTTCGTCAATTAAGCAAGTTTGATAGGGGTATAACTGTGGGATTGCGTGAGGTTAGTTTGTCTATGAGAGATATAGCCGCTAGAACGCAACGGAGTTTAAACACTGTGGCAGTCTGTGTTCGGGCATGGAACCAAGAGGGCCGTACACGAAGAGCGAGAGGTACAGGACGTCGTCGAAGAACCACAGAACGCGAAGATCGCCGTCTTAGACTATTGGCTTTACGGGACCGTTTCTCTTCTACACGGGTGATTGCGGATCAGTGGTTTGAAGAACATGGAAGACCGATTGGGATGCGAACCGTTTATAGACGGATAAGAACCTTTGGGCTCTTTTCATACCGTCCCCTTTTGTGCTACCACTGACTCCAGAGCATCGACGTTATCGTCTAGCGTGGTGTAGAGAACGGGCAAATTGGGACCAAGAATGGAATTCAATTGTCTTTAGTGATGAATCCAGATTCTGTTTGGGTATGCATGACGGTCGTGCAAGGGTGAGAAGACGGCGCGGTGAAAGACAAGATCCCCAATTTTCTGTGAATAGGCATGTGCACCACACAGTTGGAGTTATGGTATGGGGAGCTATTGCTATTGGAAGTAGGTCACCTTTGGTCTTCATTAGAGGTAACATGACCGCTGCGCGCTACATCCAGGAGGTCGTAGACCCCATATTGTACCTTATGTTCAGACCATCCCCAACAGCACATTCCAACAAGACAACGCACGACCTCATGTTGCTAGGGTTTCTTTGGCTCATTTTGAGGCCAATCAAATTGCTTTGTTGCCTTGGCCACCAAGATCTCCCGATCTTTCGCCCATCGAGCACGTCTGGGATATTATGGGAAGAAGATTACTCAATTTACCTCACCCTGCACAAACTCTAGCGGCTTTGCAGCATCAGTTACAGATAGCATGGAATGAGATACCTCAAGAAGAAATCGATCACCTCATTAGAAGTATGCCCAGACGTGTTAATGAGTGCACAAGACATCGTGGTAGAGCAACACATTATTAAGTTTTTGAAGAAGTTAACAGTTTAATTTTTATCAAATTGTGATCGTTTACTAATCTAATTCGTATACACTAGTATACCAAAAATTGTTCAAATAAATTCATTATTACTGGGTGTTCTTCTTTCTATGTCACTTAGTATACAGTGTGTCCAAAATTCGATGCTCACCATTGGTATTTTGGAAACGGTAAGAGTTACAGGGTCGGTTAAATGGAACAATATGGAGGTATTTATCTTACCTCTTCAGACCTTCTCTTGTTTTTCCAAAGAAATGCGTTGCCTACTAGATATTGCAAAAAGTGAAAATCGGCATTTTTCTTTAAACTTGCGTAGAATCACACTATTTATCCTATCAAAAATATGTAAATATAAAAGTTGTAGACATTTAGATATTGAATAATATGCGTCATTAAAATATTTTTTTGCTTGCATCAGTTTCCAAAATACCAATGGTGAGCATCGAATTTTGGACACACTGTATATAGAGTAAATTGTACCTCATACGAGACGAATTCCTATCGAGCCGCCAACTCTATGCGGCGAACGCCCGTCGCGTTGCAAGAATGCCGAGCAGAGTCGATCTTTGAAATCATCTTTCAGTGCCTTAGATCCAACGAAAACGTCTTGCTTTTGAAATTTAGTTTATTCAATAGTTAAAGATCGCTTATGCAAAGTTTCAGCCGGATGTTCGATCATGTCCCAAACGATGGATTTTCCGGTCAACTTTCAACGATCATGACCATTTATTCCTGCTAGCTCTTGGACTATTTGGGGACATATAAATCGGACTTTTCAAATTCCACATGTTATACTCAGTATACTATTGGCGCGGAGTAATAAACCTGTCAGAATGATCGAATCTCCCGTATTGCAGTGGCGTAGGTACCTGATACGTTTGGAAAATCATATTTTTAGTAGGTAAATATATTATAATAGTAAAATCTACCTTGATATGAATTATTATGTGGTTATGTTATTTATTTCATTTGTATAGTAGATCACATTACAAATTTTACTTCTTACGCATTATATACCATTATTTTTGTATCTTGGTATAATACCCACATCTACGGCTATGATTCTCGTTTCGTCAGTACCTGGGCTGATGGCAACGTGTTTACACAGATTAAACTATTGTTCTCAGACCTAGATGGGTCGATATGCTGCAAGAGCGGCACAATGATCGTATTTTGGTTAGAATTTATTGGTTTTACTTAACCGTAGAAGTACCGCTTTCACAAGAAAATAAAGAATTATTTCAAGCAATTATGATTTATTACTCCGCGCCAATAGTATACAGACTATAAACAGAATGCTTCAGATTATCCGGGACACACGGTATATATAATTTGCTAAAAAATAATAACTTTTAAATACTTAGATAATTATTTTATTTCTTATCATAAAGTTAAACATTTCGTTTTCTAGTTCAGTAAGACTTGTTATTCTTTCTTTTCTGATATTTATTTATTATGTGTAATATGATTTAGTACGTACTTTTAAATAAATTTAATTTTCTTTACGTTTATAACTTTTAGACTCTATAAGTATTACCTACCAATTAATTTTATACAATTGTATGTTTTTTCTTATTGTTATCATTTACTTCAAATAAAGGCAAAAAAAAACAAACAGATTCAGGAATCGATTTTAAATAACCGCAATTAATTGAAAAACTGTTAATCGGTAAACCGAATTGTCGTGCAACAACGTTTTTAAATTACAAGTAAATTAACTGTGTTTTTATACGTTCCAATTTTGTTGGTTATTTAAATTTGTTTGTGTTTAAAAGTGGCCATTAACGTAAAACGTTCTTTTTATCTGGGAAAGACAGTTTTAACTCGATCAGAAAATTTGTGTTTTCTATTATAAAATAAAAATATTTGTGAAGAAAAAACAAAAGTGAATAAAAACGGTATAATGATCACAATAAATGTGCTTACATATCAAAAAAAAGCAAGAAAAAACTGTCGCAAAAGGAAAAAGAAACACTTAAAGTGAAAAAGGAAATGTATAAGACATTGATAGAATTAAGTACATTTTAAATTTCTAACTCTTTTTTATTTACAGCTTAATGTAATCAGATTGAAATAAACTTGTTTGTATCCTTGCCAAATTTAGTTTTTCGATTTAACGCCATCATAATTAAATTATGTCAAGGCCGAGCAAGACATTTTTAACGTTGTAATCTTTTGCCTTAACAAATTTATAACCGAAAGTGCAGTCACGTAGCAAAATAAACGCACCATTAGACGCACAGTATTGGTTTTTCCCTTTTAATGCTTTTTTGTCTTATTTTTAAGAAAATTAAAGTCCATCGTAGCAAAGTGTCTTTTAAACCGTTGTCAAGTGTGTGCGCTTTAGAATTTTATTTTGCAACGCACGAAAATATTTAAATTGAACCCTTGAAACATTTGAAAAAATCACTTAAAAAGAAAAATATCGTTTCTCAAATTTAAGTGATTGAAACGTTAAGGTCGGAAAATGTCGATAACAAGAGCTTTTCCAATTAAATCTGACAAATAATTGGGATAAACTTACTCGATAGACGGTGGCACAGGTAGTGGCTTATCAAATCCAGATTTTCCAAGAAGCCAATACGTTGGCATTTTTCCTTTTCCTTTTATTTCAGTTGGTCCTCTGTATTCGAGTTGGTAACCTCCATCTCGTTCCAAACGCTCCTTTGTGGTCTCTGATAAATGAATACGCCAAGCTGCTCCTGAAAAGCATTCAGTTTTCTTTTGTATGTTTTTGTTGTTTTCGAATCGAATTACCTGTAGATTCCATTCTTGATGCGGTATTGACAGTGTCGCCAAACAAACAATACCTTGGCATTGTTAAACCGACGACGCCGGAACAACAAGGACCTGTGTGAAGGCCGATCCTTAACCGTAACGGCGTTCTGGGTAAATGACGTATTCGAAATCGCCCACTTTGGTGTAATAAATCCAGAGCCATTGTGGCTACCTAAAACATAAAAGCCTTGTTTTAAAAGATATACACGAAATATTGTTTTCCCTACTAATCCTTTGTCCTAATTATAGTACATGGATTTTCCTGTTTTACATCATTTTTTTGTACTCAATATTAAAACACCAGGACGTTAAGGATAAATTTATTGACAGCGTTCATGTTGCTTTTGCATATTCTAATAAATTTAAGAAGTTTCACTAAAGAAAAAGTTGCCCTAAGCCTTGTATACATTACAAGTTAAATCAATATTTACAAATTACGTTTCGTTTTAACAAAAATTAATTTTTTTATCGACGATACGGTTAACTCGTTTAAGTTAATGAAGGCATGAACGTATTTACGCCCCTTTGCTTTGATGAAAACAAATTGTTTATAGGAAAAACTAATTTTCGACTTTATCAGCATTACGTAATTGCTAAATCAAAAACCAGGAAACGACTTTTCACAAATCGTAACAACTCCGTAAATGATCAAATAGATCGCTAGTAATCTATTAGCAAAATATTTTATTGTTAGTGCTTCGTGTTTGGTTAGCAGAATTAAG
The DNA here is from genome assembly GCA_030710515.1 of Abscondita cerata. NCBI lineage: Eukaryota > Metazoa > Arthropoda > Insecta > Coleoptera > Lampyridae > Abscondita > Abscondita cerata. The sequence continues at coordinate 64,267 of JALBCR010003801.1, read as the reverse complement.
TAATACTTTCTGGTTTATTGCGAGTTGTAGTCGTCGTTTGGGTTTGCGTTACAAACTAAAACTTAAATTAATTTGGGTTTCGCATTTTTGCTTTGAATCAAAACTGTCAGTTACTTGCCGTAGCTTTATTGATTTGCAATTGAGTTAATTAAAATTATCACTTATAACGAACAAAAAAATTCTGGTTTTATAAAATAAGTGTCATCGTAACACGTCTAAAAATGCATTTTCATTAAAAGAGGTTTGTCGACACTTGGTTGGATATAATAATCGAAGGATCGACTGATGCGTCTGTCGACATTGTAAACAAAGTTTATAATCAAGTGATAGTTGGTGTCGACATCTCACGGATAGCAATACTAAGATCATTAAAATATAATCATTTGTAGTAATCTGTACTTTGTAAGATGCCGGCTGTGATCTCAACGTCTTTAAATAGTGTAGCTATTCCCAGTGAATTTTATAGATTTGCGTTCGAGATACCCTACACTGTTGACCCACAAATAAGGTGAAACAAGCATATGTAGGTACCGTTCGTACTTCTGCAATTATCACTGGCTAATGTTTTATTTGGCTGGCAAAAATTTGATATATTGCGTTAGCTTTTTTTGTAATGTTAAAACTTCACAGCCGGCATCTTAAATACTACAGATTTCTACAAATTGTTACTTTGATGATAGCTTATAATCTATAATTGGAACTTCATTGAAAAATATTTATTTACGATATCGAAACTCAATAACTTTTGCTTTTTGTTAAGTTGCACCTAAATACTATCTTTCCGAGCTTTCAATTTTTTCACCAAATAAGAAAAATTTTAATTTGACAAGAGAGTTGAGATATCTTCACGTCAGAAATATCATTCTGTAGATGTGGTTAACGTCCTAGGTTAAAATAATGGACCTTCACAGCCCACCCTAATTGGTTCTTTAACCGTTATTTATAATTGAACGAAGTATTTAGATTCAATATGTAAATAAGGTTAACGAGCTTACGTTTTTGAATTACTTCCTTAGTTTCCATTTGTTGGCATAATATCATTGTATTAATTTAATTTCGGTATGTGTTAAGCGTTAACTTGGAGGGGCGACGTTGCTTTTATCACTCACTTTTTATTAATAAGTGTTGCGTCTCGTGCTTGAATAGCCTGCTGTAAGTTTGCAAGAGAATCACTCGAGAGCTGTTTCAACCTTTTGGACTCTTTAGGAGCGAGAGAACTGGAGTGTAAGTTTACTATTGTACAAATATGCGCTGTCGGCTATATTACCCACAGGTGGGTATATCATATACAACTACTAATTTTGCAACATCTAGTGTCAAGTCGTGCTATCATAATAAGTCCGAAAATTAATTTGCATTAAAACAAATTCTGGGTTGGATAGGCCATGGAATTTAATAGATTTATTCTAACAATAAGTTTTGTGACATCTAGTGCCGACTCGTGTTAACGATCACGTACGTAAATGCATTCGCATTAAGCAACTATGTCGACAAATATGTAAAAATAGTTACATAAGTCGATCCTTCGATAATTATAGCCAACAAGTATTAGTAAGAATGAAAATCTCAAATCGCCTGTTATAAGTTCGAAAGAGGTTGTACAATAGCAAGCAAACGCCGAGAATCACTCGATAGCTGTTTCGTCCTTTTGGTACTCTTCAGGAGTGAGAGAACTCGAGTGTAATTTCACTATTGTACAAATGCGTGCTGCCAACTAATTCCCTACTGGAGGGCACATCATATTCAAACAATAAGTTTTGCGACACCTAGTGTCGACTCGTGTTAATGATCACGTACGTAGTTGTCAACGTTTCGCCACCTATCGTAAAGTGCTCCATCAAGGCGAGGAACAAAACGAAAGTTTAAGATAGACTACTAAAAGTCAGGTAACCAACATGTTAACCAAATCAGATTCTGAATTATTTTTGTTGGGTTAACGGAAATTAAGGTGCTATAATGATGTTATTAAAATTTTATAAAACTAACCATTTTACATAAAAATTGTACCTTTGGTATGTAAACTATAAACTTTTCGAAAGTACAAAGACAAAGTATTATAACACTCTTATTTATAAGGATACTAGCTGTCACGCCGCGCTTCGCTACGGCAAATTAAAGAATTGTTAGCAGTACATTTCGACCTCCTCAGAAACAAGCAGACCACTGTGCGACGAAAAACGGCTAAAAAGTGGTAAATTTCGCGTTTTGTTGTATTTCAACAATTGTATAACATTTTCATATTTATTCACCTTTTAAACCAGTAAAATTACATAATCTTATAATATTTACAGAATACTATAATATATGCACGTTAAATAAACAATACTATTATTTCTTTTTATTTACACCGGTTGGCAAGATATCCATAGAACGCTTTCAGGAGACTCGTCAGTTGCTCCCGTCAGTAACGTTGGCGTGGCTTGGGTAGGAAGCGCTCCCATTGGCCAGGGCTGGCGGGCCGGCTGTTACTATACGGACCGTGGGCCAAACACTGGTAGAGTATTCTTTTCTATTTCATATGTTATTTACATTTGAATAATTATGATATCAGCTGGAGGGGATAACTAATCAATTATCACTTACACAGTTATCGACCGAGGTTGAAAATTCGTAAATTATTAATATTTAACATTGCATTTATGAGCATAAAAAATAGATAAAAACCTATTCTCAGACCTACCGAATATATATACAAAACTTCATTAAAATCGGTTGAGCCGTTTTGGAGGAGTTCGAGAACAAACACTGTAACAAGAGAATTTTATATATATAAACGATAAGTTTCGCGACATCTAGTGTCGACTCGTGAAAGCGTTCACGTACGTAAATGTAAGCAACTTGTGCCGACAGGTATGTAAAGCAGTTACATTGTCAATCCTTCAATAATTTTAACCAACATAACAGTTGGCAAGTATAAAAATTTCGAATCGCCTGCAGTAAAGTACGCAAGTGGTTGTACAATAGCAAACAAACACTGAGAATCACAGTAGGGCATATAGTCGACAGCGCGCTTTTGTACAATAGAGAACTTACACTCGAGATCTCTCACTCGATGAGTCCAAAGGACGAAACCAGCTGTCAGGGATTCTCAGTGTTTGTTTGCTAGTTGTACAACCACTACTGTCTACTTTGCGGGTGCACTTCGAAATTTTATCACCTAACTTGTACATACCTGTAGGCAAAGTTGCTTACATTTACGTACGTGAACGCAATCACGAGTCGACACTAGATGTTCGAAATTTTTATCGTTTCCAAATGTTGATCCCCTCAGTAGGGCATATAGTCGACAGCGCGCGTTTTGTACAATAGTGCTGTCCGCAAAAGTTAATTTATATATATAATTCAAAATCGGCAAAAATGTTCTTCAGACACTTTTTAATTCGAATATGTTGCTTATATCGTCGAGTTTGGTTTTCGTCATATAAATCTAATAGATCTTTTAAATGCCATAAATGCAAATAAGATGGCGGTGCCAATTGTGTATTGAAAAAAACGGCGCACAAGTTGAAAAATGTTTGTAGATAACTATTTATCCATGACATTTGTTTATTTGTTATTTTATATCTTAATAATTAAAAGTTTTTTATCCTCAGGCCTACCCTATCTGCTGCTTGAAGTAGATCAAACGTGATACTATGTATTATTCAATTAAACTATATTAAATCATACCTTCAAAATTTTAAGCTTAAGGTGATTTGCAATAAATAAGAAATAATAATTGCCAGGATAACCGGGGAATTTAGCATGAAGAACAAGGTAGTCTAACCAAACACACATCCCGATTTTAGGGCCTTATAATAAAATCCGGAAAACACTTAGACCCGTCAATTTTGGATTCGAGGGGGCAACTTGTCTGCTTTCACCATCCGCGCAACTTCAACCTCTACCGGGGAAAGCAAAACCCTAGATTTTAAATAGGGATAGGAGTACATTGTGCATCATTGCGTGTCAAAATTTTCATTGATAACGAAATGAGAGATAAAATAGTGAAAGAGGTAATGTAGAAACAATTACCAATATTAATGAATGTCGTTAAATTACACTTGAAGTGTTGCGTAATGTAAGGGAACGTTTCCAACAAAAATCGGGTAACGAGACAGGACCGGATACCGGTTTTTATGATTTGTATTTGGCGCACAATTAACATACAATGCATAATCATCGACTCGGTTGACTAAAAGCAGTACACTGCTTGAGTGTTATTCCGATCACTGTTGCTTGAAAGATTTGTAGCTGACAACGGTTTATTGAGGTACGTGATCTTTTTTACCATATTTTCAATGTTTCTACAAATGCTTGTACACTTAGTTGATGATTTAAAAAAAGCATCATAGTATAGTACGAGAATATTGTAAACTTGTCCATGGGGAAAACACGAATTTCTAGGTTATGTGTTTGTCAGAAATCGCCTCTAAGATCCTTTCATTTGTTTGGGGCAAAACCGGGTAAAGCGATTGGGGCGTAACCGGGTAGTATCCGGTTGTGCCCGGCGTTTGGACACTTTTGTAGGATGTTGAGAAGTTTTTCATACTTGTCATTTATCAGATCTTTTGTGGAGAGAATGTATGTATGTTCATTATAGCTTGAGAAACATGGTACGCAGTTATAGGCGCAAGTTTAATCATCAAAGAGAAGAGAACATGAAACATGAAAAAAGCAATTGAGGAGGTGATTTCAGAAACAATGGGCTACAAGAAAGCAGCCAACTCTTACCATCTTCCCCAACCAACTCTAAAGGATAGAGTCAAAAAAAGAAGACGTCTATCATCCTTAGGAAAGGCCTCTCATATAGGTAGGAAAAATTTAACATAACCTGATGTCGAAATCACTAACTTTCCATTTTTAGGAATGGGAAAATTCAAATGTGTTCTCTCAAATGTTTGACAACCCCTTATTTGTAATGTGTAGTTTTTCAACTAGCTGAAAAAAATAAACTGCAACACAAGTGTAATTAATGTTGAGAAGCGAGTAGCAGGACTGGACTGACTCAAACAATTTCTGAAAAGGCATCAAGATGTGTCGTTGCGCTCTACAAAGCCGACATCAGCAGCAAGGCAATGGGGTTCAATCAAGTGGCAGTAGGCCATTTTGTTGATCTTTTAACGAGCCTGACTGACAAATACCAATTCCGCTTAACCAGAATTTATAACGTTGATGAATTCGGTCTTACGACGGTTCCAAAGAGCAATTCTAAGGTAACTATTAGAAATGATGTATGAACCTTTACATTGTCAATATTTTTTTAAAGTAATTGCAATGAGAAGTCGCAGACAAGTGGGAAAATTATGTCAGGAGAACGTAGACAACTGGTAACAACTGTTTTTGCATTTTCCGCAGCAGGTCACTACGTGTCCCCGTTTTTTGTATTTCTGTTTGTAAGAATGAAGGTTGAGTTGCTAGATGGGGCGCCCGCTGAAGCAGCAGCTGCATGTCATCCAAGTGGTCGGATGCAGTCCAATATATTTGTAGAATGGATGCACCATTTTATCAAGTACGTCAAGCCGACGAAGAAAGACCCTGTTTTTGTTATTTTGATGGTCACGCTACCTATACTAAAAACCTTAAATTGATCGGTTTTGTACGCCAAAATGGAGTCATATTACTGTGCCTTCCACCCCATTGTACACACAAGCTCCAGCCATTGGACGTCAGTTTTATGGCACCATTAAGTATGTTTTATGGCCAGAAATTAAAAGTTGGCTCCGAGCTAATCCCGGAGAGTTGTGACAAATCACGAAATTAGATTGCATTGCTTAGCGTACAATAGAGCAGCCACCATCCAAACGGCAGTATCAGGCTTTTAGGAAAACGGGAATCTATCCCGTCAACAGAAATGTTTTCGATAAAGTTGACTTCTGCTCCTGCTGAAACCACCAAACGTAAAGAGCAAACAGAATAATGTGTTACCGAAGATATTTCACCTTCTTCAGCCCCACAAGTGGATGCTTCAAGAAGTCTGTCTCATACAGTTTAATCATCCCAAATGAATGTAAAGGAAGAATTTGAAACCACGGAACTTGAAGAAAGACCAAACGAATTTCTGTTCATTCCAATGCTTGATGTCTTCACTTCAAGCAGTTGTCCTGTCGCTGGACCCTCTGGAACAAATGTGAAGCCTCCCATTCACGCTGATGCCAACTTATGCCAAAATCGAACTAATATTGAGCTTACACCAGAGAGATGTATTCCTAGTGCAATCACTTCAGAGTTTCCATATCCAGCGATTGAATCATCTAACTTCTACAGTAAGACTGGGTCATCTTCGTTTGCTTTCTCTCCGAAAGATATATTACCTGTTCCACATACTTCTCGCAAAGTAACCACAACCCGGCGCGCTAGAGGAAAGACAAAAATGAAGTCGAGCAAAATATTGCCGCTAAAACAAAACCGGTGAGAAACTCAACAGGTAAAAAGAAAGATTGTGCTTCAGAGACGGTGGCAAAAGTAAGAAGCCCTCTTAAATCTACATTAGGCTTGTGCCTAATATTACAGAAGAAACTAGGTCAAACTCAAGAGAAGAAGTTAAAGATTCCCAAGACTCCATCTGCATTTATTGCAAAGATACATGCTTCGAAACCAACAGAAATGATGGTTGGGTAAAGTGCACCAATCAATTGCAGTATTTGGGCACGTAAAGGGTGCACAGGGAGTGGCCAGAAAAGATTTGGACTGTTGTCAAGAATCAAATTTATGACGCCTTACATAGGCCCCTTACTTCGGTGTATAATGACATTAAATTAGTACCCGGTCTTGCCTCGCCGCCGTACGGTTCTGCCCCAGGATAGGGCACAACCGTAAAATGAAGTTATTGTTCTGTTTATTTTTTTATTGTTTTGTGGTACTTAGCTAATTCAAATTCAATTTATTTTTGATGTCATATATTAAGGTTACGGTTGTTGTAGTTTGTAACATAAAAGTAGTTGGAATTGTTTATACAATGAGTTAACTACCCGATTCTGCACCCCTTCCCCTACTATTGCAAGAAAGAGAATGGTGGTCATTTCCAACATTTAATAAACTAATCACAAGAGTTAGTAGTCTTTTAATTGGTTATTTTTTCAATATTACATCTGCCACTATTTTATCTCTCATTTCGTTATCGATAGAAATTTTGACGGATGAAGAAAGCAGACAAGTTGGTCCCCCTCGAATCAGAACATTTGACAGGTCCGAGCGTTCTTCCGAATTTTCATTTTAAAACCCTAAAATCGGTGTGTAAAGTTTTGGTTGGGCCGCCTTGTATAACTAAAATAGAAAATTCGTATTCCAATATACATATTTACCTTCAATCGGTAACTGAGGAGGATGTCAAATTTGCTAATCCGTAACCGTAACAACAAACCGACATCTGAAGTCGATTAAACTCCCAGTTACTTGATTAAAGATTGCTTGAATATTTTTACAGTTTCCCTCTTGTACATTTTAATTTATGTGTAGAAACAAATACATACCCTAAAAGTTGAAATTAGCTCGAATATGTCCTATTTTTAAAAGTAATGATCCTTCAGAAATTACTAATTACAGACTACACTATAATCTGCTATACCATAAAAATTTTTCTAAAATGTTTTAAATGATACTCTTCAGATATATTTACTTATCTGTGAAAAGTTTTATATCTCTCCATCAAGATGGTTTTGTTGAGAAGCGTTCAACGGGTACAAACTTATGTTCATTTGTACAATTCGCTACTGAAGTTCTTGATAATCGTGAACAAATTAATAAAGTGAATATGGATCTGTAGAAAGCTTTTGACCAAATAGACCATGGACTATTACTCAATAAGTTGTACATGTTTGGTTTTTTATCCTTATTTAGTAAATAAAACTCAAATTGTAGTATACAGGGTGAATGAGACCACACGTATCAGTAATTTTTTCAAAAACGGTTAGTTGTAGAAAGTTACGCCAAAAAATGCTATCACAAATCCGTAGTAAAGGAATGGTGATATTATTTCCGGGGAAAAGTCGAGGCCCTGAGTAGATGATTATAAATTAAGGAATATTAAATGGCACTATATGTCAAATTATGGTATTCGTTGAAAAGATCTTTAAAAATAAGGAGCCTTTGTAAAAAGTTTTTATTACTGCCACCCTATTCGAGTAATATTCGATTGAAATATTACCGAGTCACAAGTGATTCAAGATGTCATAATATCACAATAATAATTTCACCAGTGTTCATCATTTCTTCCATTTACTTCTAAACACTGTTGAGCTTTTCTAGATACATTATCTACGTTAACTAGATTTAAAAAAAAAACGATTTCAAAATTTTAATTTCAAGACCACATAGCACATAAACCAACTAACTTTGGACTAAGATAAGTTTACTTAAATCGGTTTATTTTGGCCTAAAAAATATGTGGTAGGCGTGTGTAAAAACTTCTTTAGAGACACCTTGTACTATTTTTGTAATATTAATAATAACTAATTTTTGCTCTTTTTTTAATAAATATCAAATCTTGTGGTATACTACAGTGAGCGACATAAATAATGAGTAAAATTAATTTTTGGCGTTATTATTCCTTTTTATAAATGGAGTGTCACGACGACAATGCTCTGGTTCAACGACACTTTCTAGCTCAAAATCGCATAGTGACATAAATTGATTTTTATTATTTACCTGATAAAGCAACGTATTAACATAGCGAAACGTTGTAATTGGTATTAATTATTATTAGACGTGTTTAAATCCCAAACCATTTTCATTTTTTTTCAATTTTTTCCACAAATTTAATAATATTAAAATCGGCGAAGGGGAGATGGAATATTATTTTTGACAGCAAAGAAAAACTCAGTAACCAAGTAAAATGAAAATAAAACTTCAAAGAAAAATATTCTTAAAAGAAGAGTAGAAAAAGCTTGCTAAAAGCGAATTATCAAAAAATTAAATTTAACATAAAAACGACTATCTGGAGATAATCTGAGAATATTTGCTTCAAGTTGTGATGTGTATTTGAAAAAGTATATTTAAAAAAAAACAATTTTTGTGAAATACAAAAGTAAAAAATTCATTGCATTGCATATTTACTATTGTTTAGTTGATTAGGTAAATTTTAAAGATTATCTAGAAGCAATAGGAATTTGGTAGAAATGGTTCGGCGACACTCTCAAAACACCACAAAAGGTATAGAATTTACTAAATACTCCATGAATCTTGTCACTGCTTAATAATTAACAGTGACTTCTAACAAAATAGGTTCAGACAGTTTTGATTGAATGAAATTAATAAAGTTATTGATCTCACTCCTCCTTGTTTCAACTGCTCTTTTATAAATTACACAGGATTTATGAGCACTTTTATGCGCTCGTTAAAGATTAATTTGTATTTCGTTTATTCATTCACGACTTAATTGGATGTTAATTTGGATTAAACTTCTATTACGCTTTTCAAATGTTCTACCTGTTTTAAGAGACGTCGTTTCGATTAAGCTTTTATATTCCTTCCCTTCCTACAGTGTTCACCTTCTTATATGATTTCTAAAACTCCACTTAATAGAACGTTTCCAATTTGTCTAAGTTTAATACAACAACTACAAGTACAATCCTGCGTGTCAACTTTTTTGCCAGACGTAAATTTTTGTAGGTGAGCTCAAAACTGTGCTCAAATTATTCGCGAGCCACTCAAAAACTAAATGTCAGTAAGTGATAAGCTGTTGAGGTTAACCCGACCTGGAGAAAAAATGAAAAGAAGAAAAGACAAATCGAAAACGCGTTCAGCACAAACTGCTGTAGACCTTTAAGTTAAATTGAACTGACTTATTCAATTATGTATAGTTTATCTTACAAACAAGAGATGTCTCATTCTCTGAAATAGTTAGTGCAATTAGAGTAACCCAGTTGGCTATAGGGTTTTGATGGCTTCTCTGCGTGATTACTTGTCAGAATACGTATTTTCGGAGACATTTTATTTAGTGGAATGCTGGGATATTTTAAAAGATTAAGTTAATTTAAAACTGTGGATATTAGTAACAACCTTATTATGTATTATAAGTTTCTATTTTGGGTTAATTGGGTTATTTAAACTAAAAATTCCGCGTTCTACAATGTGGCGCGATATTAATTCTCATTAACATCGATTTGCCAATCTTTGAAAAGATGTGGAGTTGGATAGCTGTATCCGGAAATCCAGTTTTGTTTGAAATCGACATTTTGATAGTCAATTTTTCTTGTTTGGTATACCCGATCGCAGTATCCCCAACATTATTTGCCAAATATCTTATTTTTATATTGCTTATGTAGAAAATTAATATATGTATGTAAAGTTTAATCACTGAATTTTGTCTGTAAGAGGGCAGACTACCGTTTTGCATTCCAACAACCTACTCGAAGATTATCAAGATGATGCTGTGTGTCAAATACATAAAGTACGTGTCTCCATTTTGCCAATTTTGGACAAACTTCAATAGACAGTTTCCTAGTAATACATATACCAGAGTGATTCAGCTTGTTTAAAAATTTGGAATAGGGGATTGCTCAAAAAGTTCTATTTAATTAAAATATTTCAACTCTTCTAACACTTCCGGTTACACCTTTCTTATTTAAAATGGAATGATATATTTTTTTTTTATATTTGGATTCTCTACGCTAAAATCTGAGTTACTTTTATGTAGCACAACCATAATATGAAAAATCAATAGCTTTTGAGATATTCTCATTTTTTCGAGTAAAATTGGTTTTGTAGTATTGTTTTCAAACCTTGTCAATGATTGAAAAAGAAAGTTATGGTAACAAAATTTGGGCTATATTTAGGAGGGCTGTTAAGTTTTTAAATGATGTGTAATTTGACATCTCATTATTTACAGGAAGTAAATTAATTTAATTATGAATAATTAGCAACTGTTCGATTATGCCGTCCGTGGTTTTCTAAGCACAATAAAACTCTTCTTTTTAACTTCAACTATTGTGGATTTTGAACCATTTGCACATCTACTTCAGCGAAGGCAGTTCGAACCCACTGTAATAAGTCATCTCTGTTATGGACTGGTCTTGAATAGACTTTAGTCTTGACATACCCCATAAAAATAATCCAGGTGTGTTAGATCAGGTGATCTGGGAAGCCATAGAGATGGACCATTGCGTCCAAACCAACGATCTTTGAACATATGGGATAATTCTTGATAAACTTTTGAACACCATCCATTTGGTACCAACATGAATTTAGAAGATTTAGGGGTAAATTTTCCAAAAAAATTTGAAACCACTCCTCTAAGCATTTCTAAATATTTGCGAGAATTTAAATTTTCGTCATACACTTCAAAACAAACACGATTATCCATAAATTAAACAATAGTATATTACATAACGAGCGCGGAAAGTGATAAATAACGCACAAGCGAGAAAGTTGCGCACGAGGCGATAGCCGAGTGCAGGCAATCCCGCGAGTGCGTTAGACACTTTCCGGCGAGTTATGTACACTATTTTTCCTACGACCATAGACAAAAAAATTTTTCTCAACAATATTTATTTTTTTATATAAATTTACGAATACATGAGTAATAATAAAATGAATACAACACTAATAATTAATAATTTAGAACATGTAAGTACCTAATTATTACTTATGACTACAAATATTAATGTTAATGGTGTTATTATTGCAATTTGTGAAGTTAAGCGGATGGGTCAACATTTGATTTATGTTTTAGTACTATTACTTTGTGATTGTTGTTCATGGTGAGAGGAATGAGACGGTAGTGAATGTTCATCACATGTTTCTGCCACTTGACTTGACGGACCGGGATTAACAGCTTTCAAAATTGTATTACCTACCGTAATTTTATTTGATAATGATTCATCTATATAACTTTCAGCTACAGGGGTGGATTTCCAACCCCGTGGCGTTTCAGAGCTGTTATATCCCCACCTGCATTAACCAAAATTGTGGCAGACGACCTCCGAAAACAATGGCCAGTGTATAAATGGGGCTCTTTAAGGTGTAAGAAAGTAGCTATTTGTTTTGGAATGTCACCAAATTTGTTGATACTCTACTGGTTGCCGTGTACACTTTTTGATGTTGATAGTTTAAAAAAACTGGCGGATTGGCACATTTGAGGACCTGAGTGCAGCATATTTTTTGTATAAATTATAAAAGGCACCAGTTACTGTAAATGAGCGTGATTGTTTGGTTTTCGTATCATTTATTCTTATCAGAACAGCGCTTCCAAGATCTTCAATGTCGTCAATTTTTAAGTTCGCTAATTCATGCTTGCGGCATGCCCCATTTAGCCCGATAATGAGTGCCACCTATTGTGATAAAATATTGCTTGATAGAATTTAATATCAAAAAAGAAAAGACTAACCTTCATGAATAGGTACTTATCATCTGGAGCTTCGTTAAGAAAACGACTAATATCTTGTTCTGTTAAGGTTTTAGATTTTTTGGCTTATAGCCATCCGACTTCCGTTTAAGTAGCGCCTTCAACTTTCAATATTTTGCAATCTCCACGTCTTGATGAATGCTAAGAGTACTTCGCAACATGGAATAATGTGTCCATAACGAATTTGGTTTAACGTTGTTGCTTATTTCCCCAAAATAAGCGTAAGTAAGACGTTCTCAGAGAACGAACTTTCAATATTCTGAGCCTTCCGCCAATCCATAAATTGTTTGTATGCAATTTCATACCGTTTTGGGATTTTCCAGGCAACAAATGCAATGTGGCTTTTTTCGCAGCATCTACAATATTTGGAGAGTGCATTGCATTTCTAAACTATCACTACCACTGCTTGCATCCATATTTTCAATAAATTAAATTAAGCGCTGTAAAATCAACTTTTTTTATTAAAATTAAACTAATAAACTGCTTACTTACAAAATTCGTGGTTGTTGATTGTGTTGTCAACGGTGCCTCTTTTTTAACCAGCCGCCTATTCGAACGCGGACTATGCGTTAGACGCTCCTAACGCACGGCGCGAAACCAAATCGCATAGATTGACGATATTGACAATTTTCGCGTTTACGTATTTGTGCGTTATAAGGTAGTTTCTTATATGGTCGTAGGAAAAAAAACATTAAACCTAAATGTGTCTTGAAAGTTACCTTCACGCACTATCCGAGGATTTTGTTCTGCCCAATAATGCCAATTTTTCCTATTAATGATTCCTTCTCTACTAAATTTTTGAGTCATCGGTCCAAATAATTGTTTTCAAAAATTTAGGTTTTCCTGCATTTTCAATAAAATGCTTTCACAAAATGCTACACGACGTATTTCGTCACCTGGGCGGAAAGTTTGTAGTTTTATAATAGAAAAGCATGCATTTAACGTTGTGCCAAATTCTCTGTATCGACGAGTAAGACAGTCCCAAATCTTCAGACGCAGCTCCGATCGATGCATGTGGATTTGCATTAAAATATGCCAATACATTTATTTCGTTGTCTTCATCACCAGTGACTACCTTGAGGCGTGTTCTAGTAAACTGAATTCCAGATTGTTTAAAATTTGCTTCTATTCTCTTAAACGTAGTTTTATTTAGAGGTCACAAGTGTGGATATCTCTCGTTAAACAAACGGCAAGTTCTTTCAATAATTTTGTAACATTCTCCATGAATAAAAAATAAATTTAGTATGCCTTCATTCGAATATTCTTGGTGGATTTCCATATCGTGTATAATGTGTCACGTCGACGTTTACAAGTTTGATAAATAAGGCACATTGTTTTAATTTCCACAGGCCACTAGTCAGAAATTATTTAATAAAATAGAGAAATATTGTGTGTCGAATGTAAGCAGGAAAATGGTAACATATAGGTATAGGGAACTCTTATGAAGATTGAAAGGCCGCTTAATTCTCCATCACATAGAACAACACGATACAGGGTGTTCCATTTAAAAAAATTGACTTTTGGGCAGTTGAAGTTAGTCACATTTAGCCAAGCATTTTGAACACCCTGTAAATAATGAGATGTCAAATTACACATCATTTAAAAACTTAACAGTCCTCCTAAGTATAGCCCAAATTTTGTTACTATAACTTTCTTTTTCAATCATTGACAAGCGTTTGAAAACAATACTACAAAACCAATTTTTCTCAAAAAATGAGAATATCTCAAAACTATTGATTTTTCATACAAAATATATCATTCCATTTAAAATAAGAAAGTTGGTAGCCGCTTCCGGTGTAAGCAGAAGTGCTAGAAGAGCTAAAATATTTTAATTAAATAGAACTTTTCGAGCAATCCCTATTCCAAATTTTTTAAACAAATATTTCAACGGGAAGTCCATAAACTTTTAATGAACGGGTTAGCTGAATCACCCGGTATACTATTTCCTAACGACCATAACCATAATACAGCAAAAGTTAAAAATCGAAAGATACTCTCTTTATTATTTATTATTTGATTTAATTTGATTAAGTAAAATGGTTAATTTTTTTATAATACAAAAGTGTAGTATATTATTATATGTATTTTCTTCAGCAATGTTTTATCCAAACTACTACTATCATGTATGATTGTGGGAAAATACTTTTTTTTTTATTATACAGTCTGTTTTATTAAGCTTCGTTTGCGGCCATATTTCGAAAACTATTGGGTATAGAAATTCGGAAATTTTTTTTTTATTACTAAATTACTATGAGGTAAAGTTGCAAATTTCACCGCAAGGGGGCGCAATTGACAGGGCAAGTCATAAAATTTAAGATTTTTCGAAAAATTTTTATATGAAGCTGTGACTTCAATAACATCATTAGAAAACTTGATAATTCCGCATAAGTTTTGTCTGAGACTCCTTGGCGTACCGACCTTAATAAGACCAGCAGAAGCTCCTGAATGTGTAATAATTTAAATGACTATATTATCTAAATGACTTATCTGATTATAGCAAACTTAAGCTTATTTGTAAGAAAAATGTCAGTGTTTTTAACTACCGTATCCATCGGCACTCGATAGTTTCAAATAAAATTGCTAGAGGGCGCAGTTCGCAATAATAACAATTATTTCATACAGGGCTTTGTCAAACTGCATTTAAAATTTCAGCCTTATATGTGTTCAAATAGCAGGTAAATTTAAATTTTTGTGGGATCATATTTTGAAAGAAAATAACCCAAAATAATCATTATCACGAAAACCGGTGTAGATAGGTATAGGCGTTGATTGAAATATTTCAATCAACGGTATAGGAAACTATTCAAAAAATGATCAGTAAAAAATTGCGATTCTAAAAATTGAATAATATACAGTGTGTTTTATTAAAAATTACTAAGTTGTTATTACTTTTGAGTAGAAGCGGTAACACCGCCAAAATGTAAATATTTTAAAAGATAGATTGTATCTATTTATGACAGTAGCCAAATTTTCAGATTATTCCTATTCCCAGTTTCCCATTACGTCTAACCTACCATCGACTATCAATGACTCTGTATACAAAATGAAAGTAGAGACAATTACCTACAATTTACGTATTAACCTTTTTTCCCGTAAAATCAGTAGTTTTGGCGTACGAGCACCGCAAAGTATACTAGGACACGCATTTAGTCAAAAAACTCATTGCCACACCACATTGAGGTAGACTAAACGGCGCGTTTTTTTGTTATGGTATCCCCAAGAGGCCTATTCTACATGGAATTCAATATTTTGACATTTAGAGCATTCTCCTTCGTTTCGTTGTCCTTGATGGACCAGATGTTGTAAATTTTATAGTACCAATCGAAACGTCACAAACCGGAATTTCATCCACACCATCCGCATTGGAATTGTCAGTTTGGTCGCAATCCTCTTTGTTTTCGATTTCATCAAATATTCGCTCAAAAATAGTCTCCGTTTGTTTTTCATCATAATCGCTTTCTGACATCATTTTATGCATTTACAAGAAATAAGTTTTAACAAAGTTTCCGGAGTTGGGGACTCAAGTGTGGGCAGCACAAAATAGTTATTTGTGTATCAAGGCTGTAAAGTAGGTTTTTTCGGCCGCTCTGATTGTTGATTGCCGAGGCGTCAACCGAGGCCATCATATCAGAAAAGGCACACAACGTTTTTTAGGCGCTTACTCTAATAATAACTTACGAATGCTAAAAGAATGAAACAATTTGACATTGTCAAGAATTTTTATTCAGTTTTTTTTTCAAATTATATTTTATTTTTTGTTGATACAATAGATACAGAATAGGAATAATATGCACTTTGGCAGTTATTCATTTAAGACAACGAATACAAAATACGCAAATCTTAAGGATATTATTGTTTACAGAAATAAAAAACTATGTAACATCAATTTAATTTTTTATACTTTATTGCAATGAGGCATGGGTATCGTGATTCAACAAAGCGGCCGTTTACTTTTTGACAGATGAGTACAAAAAAGTGCTACTTTACAGCCGCAAATGAGGACGTAAATTGTCTCTTTTTAAGATGAGCGCCTAAAAAGTAGTTTTTATACATTTTCTTGTCTATAACTTCTGAATTACTTTTTCTCATGCCCAATTTTCATTTTTTCTTTGCGTACTAGAAATTAAGTGCCCATTAACTGCTAATTAAGTACCTCAATTACGAATTAATTGCTGCATTAGTTCTTGAAATATTCAATGATCTGTTATCTTAAAAAAGTTAGCAGAACAAGTGTCTAAAAACAGTGATATAGTTTGAATACAATGTCTAAATGGACCAAAAATTAAGTGCTATTTAAGTGCTTCTTGTTCCTTATTTCAGAAGCACTCAAAAACTTTGTTTTTGTAAATTACTCATTGGTCTGCTAACTTTGACAGACTAAATGTTAAAACCACTTTGGACAACTATAATCGAACTTTAACTCGTCTATACATTTAAATGCTATTTAAGTGCTTTATGTTTATTATCTTAGAAGCACTCGAAAACTTTTTTTTAAATAACTCATTGATCTGCAATTTTAACAGACCAAATGTAAGAGAACCACCCTAGACTACTAAAGTTGAACTTTGACACATATATAGATTTAAATGCTATTTAAGTGCTTAATGTTTACTATCACAGAAGCACTCCCAAAACTTTTCCTTTAATAAATTATCGATATGCTATCTTTTGGCTTTTATAAAAAATAACAGAACAATCGTTAAATATTAGTTTCGTAGTTTCGTTTATTTATTTATTTATTTATTTACGTTAACACCAGTAGACACTAGATTTTGCAACACTTATTGTTCAAGTTTTATTTTAGTGGTCCAAGGTGGTTTCTCGCATTTGGTCTGTCAAAGATAGACGATGCGTTATTTAGAAAAAAAAATTTTTGAGTGCTTCTGAGAAGTGAAAATAAAGCACTTAATTAGCACTTAAATCTAAACATACCCTAGACTTTGATTTTAATTTGTTGAAGATTTTTTAACATTTGGTGTACCAAAGACAGCAAATCAATGAGTTATTCAGAAAAAAAAGCTTCTTAGTACTTCTGAGATAGTGAACATAAAGCACTTAAATCTATAAATGTGTTCAATTTAAGTTGTCCAAGGCGGTTCTAACATTTGGTCTGCCAAAGACAGCAGATGTATAAGTTATTTAGAAAAAAAATTTTTGAGTGGTTCTGAAATAGCGAACATGAAGCACTTAAATAGCACTTAATTTTTTCGATCAGTTTAGGTATTTTATTCAAACTCTAACAGTGTTTTTAGATACTTGCTCTGCTAACTTTTCTTTAAGGTAGAAGATCATTGAATATCCCCAGGACTGTTGCATCAATTAAATCGTAATTGAGGTACCTAATTAGCAGTTAATTAGCTCTTAATTTTTAATGTACAAAATTGTTGATCTGAGACAAGTGGTCTGCTAACTTTAAGGACGTGCGCGATACCCTGTTTTGTCCCGACGTAGAAACGGTAGTAACGTAGCAGGTAGCGCTCGTTTAATGGCTTACCACTTTGATACATTAACAATTGTTGACTGTTACTGAAATGTATAATTCTATTATACACATTGCTTTGCAGTGCACATTTCTTTTCTTTTTCCCTGCAACGTATCGGTTTTTCCACTTTTTATATCAAAATCAAGTTACGACACTGTCAAACGTTTATTTTATTTTTCGGGGAAAATGTTTTATGTCGCCGCATCCTTTCCATACTCTTTTACACGTTTGTTAGTATCAGAACAATGTCGAAATGTTTGTTTTTAATTATGGCAGTTTCAATAATATTTCACAAAAAATTGACTCCTGTTGATTAGATTTCACGTAAAGGGAGATTCATAAGTCGGAAACAGAAATATAACTTTTTCGAAATCGTTGTGACGATTTTAGTTTCTAAATATACATAACTTTCAAAGTGTTTACAGATTTATTTTATTGGCTAAATTTTATTATTAGATAGTAATAAATTTGGGAAAACCGCACACTTTTACATTTTTTTTCTATTTTGTCATATTTGTGCTCAACTGATAAAATAAAAGCATAGCGTCGTAAAAAAAATCCGTCCTTTTATGTTACACATTTAAAAACCAAATGGGCGTCTATATAGACCATCAACAATATAAAAATCGATTTTTTAACAGCTACTAAAACTACAGTTTTTTATTTAATGGAAAAATTTTATTACGCCACATAAAATTATTGACGTATATTACAGTTTTTAAAAATACAGCCATCACCTTTCTAACATTGTTATCGTCAAAATGCACACAATTTCGGCTTTCCCGAAAATATAACATCGGTCAATAAAATCCCGCCTATATTTCTAAATACGCGTTCGATAACCTCTTTTTTCCAATTAATCCTGAAAAACTTCGTTTAGTATATATTGACGATCAAAATCAATTCGGTTTTCTTGCAAGTGCTTTTGGGAATTTGTTACACACAATAAGAAGTTGGAAAAATTTAATTACGAATCCAAGTTGGTATTTGGTATTTGTTTTGTGTAGAACTCAATGTTTCGTCAATATTGATGTACAAGTAAAACCTTTATTTTTCGACTTTTTGTCCACTTTAGTTGGTAGGTTAATTTTAATGTTTTAGCGATTTGATGTGGTTAATATAAAGCGAATAAAAACGGTAAACAAATAAAGATTAAACGGTACGTAATAAAAGAAAAATAAAATTTTACCTGCACTAAAAGAATTGAAGAGCATAAAATACTCTCATATTGAACCCGCATGTAGCTGAAGAACCGAAAAACGGCCGATTGAGTTTTTTGTCAATATTTAACGGGCATTTACTATGATAAATTAAAAATTAACGTATCTTTTTTTTCCACAATTTTAACACAGTATAACAACATATTTATTTATTTATTAATCAATACACGGGCAATAGGAATAATATTGGATATAATCATCAGTAATAACAATACAAGAAAAAGCTACTATAAACTAACAAAGAAAAACAGTCTAAATTACAATAACGAGAAAACAAAAGGTAAATTGTATATACGTTATAGAAAATAAACAAAATAAAAAAATTAACACTGTTTGACATAAAAATAATTACAATGAATTGTCTCGAAGGAATAATTGAAATCGTTCTAATGAAGTATTAGAGATAACAATATTTTGCGTAAAATAAATTCATTCATAAGACGCATCAGTCGATGAAGTGGTTTAAATTGTAGGTAGGCAACTCAAACATTCTGTTGCCTCTTGTACTGAAACTAGGAACTCTAAATAGCAACTCAGAGAGAAGTTCGGGCGAGTCAATTAAATTATTTAATAATTTATACAAAAAAACTAAATCAGAATAATTTCTACGAGATTTCAAGGTTGGAAGCGAAATGTAATTAGAAATGAAAGAAAAGAATAAGGACGATCATTAAAAACGATAGTGAATTAGTCTGCAAAATTTATGTTGTAATCTTTCGAGCTAAGCGATAGCATTTTTATAGTAAGCTGACTGCACTGGAATGGCATATTCTAATTTGGAATGAACTAGTGAAAAAGACAGATATTTATAAGTTTTAATATTTTTTGAAACATCTAGTAGTATTTCGGCAAACAAATCACAAGGTTTTTAGAGCATTGTTAGTTATATTTTTTATATGGTGTTTAAAAGTCAGTTGTATGTCTATAATTATACCAACATCTTTAACTGTATTGACTATAGATAATTGCATATTATTTAAATAATAGTCGTAATGAAGACATTTTTTGTGCGTTGAAAGGATGTAACTTGACATTTATTTATATTAATTAAGATATTGTTTAATATGCACCAAGGATAAACATCATCATCATTCAAAGTATCTTCTGACAGTCAGCGATAGAGTTCAGATGTTGCTAGTCTGACATCATCCCCAAACGTTATAAAAATAAGTTACAAAACAAAAAAGCTAAATCATTAATAAAGATTGAAAATAATAATGGACCAACATTGTAGTCTTGCGCAACTCCAGTTGTAGCTTCAAAATAGTCTGAGAAACAGTTATTAAATTTAACAACAAGTTCACAATTACATAAACAACTACGAAACCAATTAAGAAGACTTCCGTGAATGTCAATTTCTTCAAGCTTACGGAAAAGTAGTATTGATATTACATTGAATAATAAAATAGAACAAATAGATGTGATAATAATCAGTGTTCAAAGCGTATTTTACTAAAAAAAAATTAGTAAAACAAGTTGTTTTTTTATGAATTTTATTTATTAACCGAATGAATTTTCATTTTATTAAGCAAATCTTCGTGGATGAATTGGTTAGTTGTTGCCTAGTAGTATTTTTCCCTATCGATGTTATTAAAACACAATTTTGTAAAGTGATTTTAACATTTTGAAAAAAGATTAAACTCTTTTTACAAAATTGTATTAATAATAACATCGAACATAATTTTGTTAATAAAAAAAATTGCTGCAAACGGAATCGAACCCGATTTATGGTATAAAAAATTTTACTGTTATATTTTATTAAAATGCTCTTTAAAAACTTACATTACTACACAAATTTGTTCTCATTTATTTCTCTACTAAAATATGTTGCTATATTGTGCTCAAATTGTGACAGATAAAAGATATGCATTAATTTTGAATTTAACATAGAAAATGAGGGACTCACGGTATAACATATTATTTATTTAATTTAATTAAGTAATTAATTATTTAAAAAAATTTACTCCTTGACAATTTTAATTTTCTTAACTACCGTTACTCCTGGACCTCTCCTACAAATAAAATTCAAAATGACTGCAAACATAGTCCAGTACCATGTCTAACCGTTTTAGAAGTTTCGCTTATCTCACCAAAAATGTGTTCAATGTGTTCTCTTTAAAAATGATAAATGTAGTGGTAAAAAGCTGCAATTTTATTTTTGTACAAATATGGAAGGTTTTAAAGAAAATCTGTTGATCATTGGAAAAAGTAAACACCCAAGATGCTTTAAAGGCTCTCATGTCAACAAATTGCCCTTACAATGGGTATCTGATAAAAAGCTTGGATGACGGTAGAGATTTTGACTTCCTGACTAAAAAATTTGATTAAAAATAAAAAAAGAAAATAGAAAAGTCTTATTATTTCTGGATAATGCCACGTCTCATCCCATAGCGACTCTTGAAAATGTGAACATTGTTTTTCTACACCCAAACAACACATCCCATTGCCAGCGACTGGATCTAGAAATTATCCAAAACTTTAAGATGGCCTTAAGGAAGTTTTTTAATCAACAGGCTGCTAACATTCACAAATACGGAACGTATTATTAGGAAGTTAATCAACGTGTACCTAAGCCTTGAAAATTGCATCTATTGATTGTGATATTTTAACCGAAAGTCTCAATTTAAGTATTCAAGATATAATTAGTGAATTAGACTATAGTGAAGGCTGTAATTCGAACAATGAAAGTGGTGCAGAAGAATCCAAGTTTTTGAATCAAACATTAAAGATATGGGTGAAGTGTGTGAAAAACTAAGAGATGTGAAAAAGTTTTCTATTTTCTAATGATAAGAGTGAGCTAGCCGTAGAAGTACTTCTGTTTTACAAACTAAACTTAAAAATGTAAAATAAACCTCAAAACAAAAAAATTTCACAAAAATGTAATTTAATGGTATGTACGAGGATATATTGAAAAATTCTTAGCCTACTATAGAACCAAACAAAATTTCAATGTCAAAATATTTTATTACTCAACATATTCTCCTCTTAATTGGATACATTTATTACAGCGAACCTGCAACGTCTCTAGACCTTTCAAAAAAAATGTTTCTTCTTGCTCTGCAAACCAGACCTCCACAGCTTCTATTACCTCCTTGTTGGAAGAAAATGTACGACCTTTTAAACTTTTTCAGTTGAGGAAAGAGGTGATAGTCGGACGGAGCCAAATCGGGTGAATAAGGGGGTGTTCTAGTAATTCAAACCCTAAATCACGAATTTTTGCATGGCAACATGAGATTTGTGTGCAGGGGCGTTGTCCTGCAAAAACAAAACACCTTTGGATAGCTTTCCGCGTCTTTTCTCTTTAATATTTTCCGTAGAGTGGTCAGTAATGTCGAATAGTAATCTCCAGTTATTGTTCTACCCTTATCCAAAAATCAATCATGATTACTCCATGGCAATCCCAAAAACTGAAGCAAGAACTTTTCCAGCAGATTTTTGGACACGAAATTCTTAGGTCTTGGAGAACCAGAGTGTCGCCATTCCATCGATTGTTGCTTTGTTTCTGGATCATAGAAATGTACCCAAGTCTCATCCATAGTAACAATTCAAGTCTACATCGTTTTCAAATCGAGCACAGATCGAACGCGATGCTTCTACCCTTGCACGCTTTTGGTCAACATTCAAACATTTGGGGATCCATTTTGCAGCAATTTTTTCTCATGTCCAAATTGACGTGAACCATATGATGAACGCGTTCGTATGAAATATTCAGTGCTTCAGATATCCGTTTTAGCCCAATTCGACGGTCTGATAAAATCATGTCATGAACTGCATCGATATTTTCGGGGACTGACACAGAAACTGGCCTTCCCGATCGGTCATCATCTTCAATGGAAAATTTACCTCTTTTGAAGCTTGCATTCCAATTTTTGACGGTCGCATACGAAGGACATTGATCACCAAGGGTATTAAGCATATCTTCGTAAATCTGCTTACCTCTTAACCCTTTTAAATACAGGTACTTGATGATGGCTCGATACTCCAATTTTTCGATTTTCACAATTTCGGTGGACATCTTTTTCATTTAATTTATTGCGTGACTCTGGTTTACTTTTTGACGTCAAACTTTACACTGACACTTCTAATAAGTTATTGTTCGTTGCTATGGTAACGCAATATTTTGTTTATGCAAGGAACTGGTCTAGGCTAACTAGATATCAATACATCCTCGTATATGTACGTAATTAATTATTGTAATAGGTATAACGAGCAATTAGAAAATAGATACATATTATGTAAATGTATGTATTATGTATTCAATTTGTATAACTCTTCCATTATTATATCGTCTAATTATTTAATATTGCATCAGCACATTTATAGTTATTTTTTAATGCAGACATATAGTACCCTATAGCGAACCGTATTATGTTTCATACTAAAAAGATTTTAATAAACATGGAATAGAAATAAAATTTTTTTCAAATAACGGCCACCTCCATATAATGGTCAGATTTGCAGCAAATTTTAGTGACCGCTATTTAGAGATTTTACTGTACCTATATCGCAGAGGTCGCTTTTAGTGATGGTTCTAGCCTTCTGTCAGTATTAATTTTTCGATAATCGTATTCCGCATAATTTGGAATAATTTCTGTTTTCAGGTTTGAACTGAACTTTTCTTTTTTTGTTTTCTTCCTCTAGTTTGCGTGACTTCCATGTTTAATTTACAGCGTACGATGAGTTATATCAGTTACATTCTACCATAATTTAACGTTTAATAAAAAACCGCAATTATACTTATGCAACACAAAAATACCCATACATACAGCTAGACTTTACGCACAAATAAGACTTTCTTCTAAATTAAAATCACAGCTATATTACAAGAGTACATCCTACAGTATTAATCATAACGAAAACTGCACAATTTGTATTTTACAGCAGCCAGAAACATTCAGCCATATTGTAGTGGAATGTCCTATATATTTTTGCTTCAGAACACCGCTAATAAAAAGATTCAATGAAAATATACAGAGTTTCTTTCAGTTTTTAAATGACCCTCATTATTCTAAAGAAATTATGCAATTTCGTTTATTTTTTGTAAATTGTTTAAAAATGCGTGAGTTTATTACAAATGAATAACTTATTTTTTATTATAATCATTAGGTTCACTTTTGCTACTCGTTAGTTTTATTTCTCTTGATTATTTAATATTTTTTCAGTTTATTTCAGTATATTAGTATTATTGTATACAAAACTCAATTTCTTGTTATATGTAACTTTGTACATAAAAACAATAAATGTAATCTAATCTAATCTAATCTAATATCAGTTACATCTGACAACAAATATGCTTTGCTTTATTCATCGACAACATCAACTCTTATTCTCTTCTCATCAAATTTGTTTTAAATATTTTTCATTTAGCAAGATATTTCTTTATTTTAATTTTTAGTTATTAATAAAATTATTGTGGTTTTTAATTGTATTTTACTTTAACTTTCTTCTTTTTTATATACTCATTTCGACTTTCATGTCTCTAAGTAAAATTGCACTATTAGTTCTTCTGTCTTACGTCCAACCTTCTGTAGTTATCGTACTATAATTTTTTTCTATCTTATCTGATTGTTATAACTACTTTCTTTATTTTCTAATATTTTATAATAGTCACGTAGTTTGGTGTCTTATACTAAATGTATAAGACTTGATAAAAATTTTCAATACAACCCCGTTTATTTATAATCCATAATTTTTTACTTTCTCCCAATTTATTAAACTTTTACTGTAATGCGTAATTGACCACTTAAATGTATGTTAAATTTTACTTTTGAAATACAAATGAAAGGTACAGGCTAATAGCGATGAATGTCACAAAAAATTAAATACTGAGATCTTAACAATTATATCTTCAAAAGGTTTTTGTAAATAAACTCTAAACGACTTTCTGGAAAGCTTTTATTTATATACCTATACAGAGTGTCAGTTTAAAATAAACTACATGGAAGATATCGAAACCGTTGAATATACAATGTCGGTTAAATGGAACAAAGTTGCGTACTTGTATGCCTATAAATAATCTGAATTTACTTTATTAAAAGCCGCTTGAGTATTTAAATACAGGGTGAAAACCAAAAATCGGCGTTTTAGAAAAATCTGAATATTTCACTTATTATAAGAGGCACGGTAAGAGATCGTGGCCATTCCGAAAAATGTAATAAAAATATCTAGGCCTACTCTTTTCGGTGCAGCCGTAGTCAAATTTTATTTTTCTTATGGGTGCTGTATTGGATTTTTTGTCTTTTCAAATCCTTGTAAAAATTGTTTTCAAGCATCTAGCCTCTTATAAAGTGAAATATTAAGGTTTTTCTAAAATCCCAATTTTTGGTTTTTACCCTGTATTGAAATACTCAAGCGGAATTTTACTAAAGTAAACCACTATTAATTATAGGCTTACAAGTACGCAAATTTTGTTCCATTTAACCGATATTGTATATCCAACGGTTTCCGATATACCCATGTAGTTCATTTTAAACTGGACACACGGTATACTATAAATAGTACACAAAACAAGAATTTTTAGGAAAAATATCAATAATTGACAAAAAATTGAGAAAAACAATGAAAGTTCTTAAACATTGGTTTATCTATTGCAGATGAATAATCATTAACTTAGTAAATAATTTCTCCTTAATTTATATTTAGATTATAAAAGTCTCCTATAACAAGAAGAACCTGCAAAACCGCAAAAGAAGGATCTTTTGTTTTTGTTCTTGCCCCTACCGAAGACATCTTCTTGTTATAGAAGACTTTTATAATCTATGAATAATCGTCTTCGGTACTATTAGTTTCTTAAATGCTGGAAGTTGCTCATAATAATTTTGTCTCTGCAATCACACAAAACGTTTATCAGATGCTGCAAATTTTGGAATTTCAATGCCGACAGAGTTATTGCAGAAGAGTTTCAAGCGCTATTGTAGGTTTTTCAATAAAAATAAGTTGAGGTTAATTTTGGTCTATAAAAATTCTCTTATGGGTCTCTTTCAAAAATTTTGACCAGTTCTTAAGCTTGGATTGGTCACAATCTTTTATTATGAAGGGAAACGGTTTTTGCTTTACAATTCGAAGATGCATTTCGATCCTTTGATATCATCATGCTACAAAACGTTGGTAAATTGACAAATACTTGTGCCTGAACCATTTTATTTAATGGAAGGATTTCAAACCAAACTACAAAAATCTAGTATTTGGCGAAATTTCGCACTTTTCTATTGGTGGGTGCTTCTTCGGGTCTAGATTTTGTAGTTTCCTTTGAAATCCTCCTTCCAATAAAGGGATCCAGCGATCACCTTCCTCGCACACATATTTGTTAAATCCTACCGGAAGGAACAAGAAAATACAATTTGTTCGTAAATTAATACTATAATCAAATTACATTCCATGTATAAATTCCCACGAATTGAAAAAACAACTATAAATGCTTTCTAGTCTCATTCTTTGATAAAACATGTTTTAAAAACCCTAAAAACAGCATAATTTTTGCTCCCCGTATGAATCGTAGTTCATTTCTAATTTCGACTTCTTCTTTGTATTTCTATTTTAATGCAAGTTTTCTTCATTCGTATCGCTAATTTTATACTAAACGAGAATGAAGCCTAAAGTGTAGTTTAAAATATTCAAAATAAATTCTTATTGATCTATTTAGACACACAAACACTGTCACCTTGTTTTTAGATTAAAAACAATTGAACACACGCAGTTATCCAAAAGTAGACTCATGGAAAACTTTCACGGACGTTCATGCTGTTTAGCATCATTATTATTTTGTATACCCAAATTAAATTCGCACATATTTAGTGACGTGACTAAGGACGGTGCAAGGATTTATTTAAAATTGTTAAATCCATATCATTGTGGGTTTTAATAAATTTTGCTGTAAATATACAGGGTGTCAAGAAACGCTTCTGCCAAACGGAAACTACAGGTACTAGAAGTTATTTTATGTTGATTTAATTCAAATTACCTTAATCCGAAAATGCTTCCAAGTGAGCTGCAGCCTTTTAAAGAAGACATCGTTATACGAGTTTTCTTTAAATCATTCAAAAATGCCGTTAAATTAGACGGTCTTTAGAGAAAAGAATAAATTTATGTATTGAGACAAATGGTTGTCATGTAGGGCATCTGTTATAAAATTAATTATAAGTAAAATGTGTGTCTAACGACATCTCTTGTAACATGGACATATATGAATAGTATAAAACTAAGAAATGCCAAAGGTTAACTGTAACGACTGTGAGTGTTAAAGTCCATATCGTTATCACAGCGATAACTTTAAATGCTTGAAACACACGTGTGTCGATAAAGTCAAGTATCCAACGTCTCATTATTATCGTTCCTCACCGTATATCCTAGGTATTTATACTTATCCACATTTACTTCTAATTTATTTTTTTTAAAGTATCTATTCATCACCTTCATCATTCCTTTCATCTCCTCCTCTGTTTTTGCTAAGACTACCATGTCATCTGCGTAGGTTAAAACCTACACTTTTCGTCCTCCTACCACAATTCATTCTACCTGTTGCCCTTTTAATTTCTTCCTCTAAATTTCTCAAAAATAAAGAAAATAAACAAGGACTCAGTGGACATCCCTGTCTTAATCCTTTTTCTATCCAAACTCTCTTCCCAGTTTTCTTTTCTTTTCTATTTCTTTATTAATAATATGCTTTAATATATATCATGTCTATTGTTCCTCTTTTTTCTTCTCAAAACTCATTTACCAATCCGGTAACAATTTCTTTTCTTCTACTTCTTTTTCTAACCGTGTTCTTATTATTTCGCCGTAAATCTTATACTTGACATTCAGAAGGCTAACTCCTCTGTAATATCTTTCTTATCTCCTCCTTTGTATATTGGACATGTTATAACTCCTCTCCATTTTCTGGTAACTCGTCTCCTTTTCATATTTTTTCAAATATTCTTTGTAGTCTCTTATCTTCTCCCCGGTGTATTCCACTGCTCCCCTGGATCCGTCAGTGCTTCCAGTTTTTCCCTTTTAATTTTATTTATCGTTTTTTCCGTCTCCTCCTTTTCAATTCCTTCTTCTCTAATTTTTTATTTTGCTCCTTATCTCTTCTTTCTCTTGATTTTTTGTCTGCTCCCTCTAATAGATTTTTACAATGTTGCTCCAATTTTTCTCCTTCTATATGTGTTTCTGTCCTTTTTCCTCCTGTCTTCTTCTTCTTATGAATTTCCAAACTTATCCTTCGTTTCTTATTTCCTCAATCTCTCTTTCTAACTTGATTTTGTATTTCTTTTTGTTTCTCTACATTCTTCCTTGAATGTTCACCTAATCCTATTATATTCTTCAGTTTCTATTTTTTTCTATTTCTATTTTTTCCTCTTTTTTATTTCTCTCTTTGCTTTCTGGTACTCTCCATTCCACCATTGATTTTGTTTTTCTAATTCTTTTGTTCTCGCTCTATATTTTTTCTTTTCTGTTGCTTCCTTTATTTGTTGCAATATAGTGTTTATCTCTTCCTCTATTCCCTTTTCTGAGCATTTTGTTCTCTCTCTATCTTTTCCTTGTACACTCATGAAATTTAAAACTTGGACACCACAATTTCTGTAAACAAAAGTTTGCACATTGTGAAGCGGGCTTAAGGGTATCATTTACAATTCTAACAGCAGGTAGTCTCAGCAGGGGTTATCTTATAGAAGGACTGTAGAATGAATCATTACACTAAGCACGTTTTAGAAAATAGGTAATTTACGTTGCTTACTTAATTTTTTTTTAAAGAATATATTTGAAGGTATCGCTAATTAAACACCATAGCTCGATTAATTATCGAATCAAAATTTTGTTTAGGAAATGTTTACAAAATAAAATTAGAAATAATTTTGATTTAAAAACGTCTACAAGCAATAACTTTTAAATTAAATCAAAAACTAAACATGGTTATTTGGGTTGACTGATTATTACTTATTTTTAAATAAATCTAACCTACTAATTATTGTAAGTTATTAAAAAAATCATTAAACTCTCTATTCATAATATTTAGTCCTTACAAAATGTATATTTTATGACGTTTCATTTTTTTCTGTAGTTAATATAAAAGTGAAAATAAAAACTAAGGCAATTCTTATTGTCAACGTATATATTTAGTTTTTTGACAAGAATTTATTACATAATTATAATTAAGATACCAAGTTATAGTTTAAAATTAAATGAAAATTTTTTTTTAAATAAAGGTATTACTATATAAATAAATATAAGAAATCAATAATGGGTGTGACCTCCATTATTATTGATACATTCTTGGAGGCGTCTGCTCATTGACGCTATCAAGGTATCAATATAATTAATATTAATCGTTTCCCATGCGGTATCAATGGCTGCAATTAGTGCATTACGGTTTACTGGTATAAAATTTGGCCCTTGTTGTCTTCGGATAACAGCAAGTATTCGAGCCCAAACATTTTCGATAATGTTAAAATCTGGGCTTTTTGCTGGCCAGGGTAACAGCTCCAAGTTATTTGCTTGTATCCAGTTGCGCACAACCTGCGAAGTATAGGGTCATCATATCCCGATAGTTAATTATCGAATGTTCCAAGAAAATATGTGTAAATAGTAAATGGAATCTACTAACGTAATGTTAAGTCGTTAATTATAGTTACATAACTCTCCTTTCATAAGATATAGTTCATATTAATATGCTTATTGTAAAACTTCGTACACACCTGAACAACAAACCGAGGAACAAACAGAACAACGAACCGAACGGCAATCGGAACATTAATTTGGACGGTGCTACGTACGAATTTTAGAACAGATTCGCAAGTCCTGATTGTTCCACGAACGGTTTGCGGCGTTCCCGCAACTTGTCGGTTTTTCTCCGACATCAAAGAAAATGCGCGCGAATGCGTTTGCAGGTTTGGACGAATCTAAACAAAACGGCAAACAAACTTATGCAGGAGAATTAAATTATTTATTTTTTGTCCTCCCTTTTGTGGGTTTGTTGTGTTTTAGGTAATATTATGGAGTTGACAGAAGAAAAATGTTTTAAATTAATCAGTGTTTAAGAATGCAAGAAAAAAATGATGTCCCTATTAGCATCATTTGGGCGGGAAATTTCCAAAATAAAAAAAAGCGAAGTAAATTATAATATTTTACTCTTCTTTGTGCGTAAAAATTTGGTTGGCACTATCTTCTTGTTTTCCGCAATTTTCTCTTCTCAATAATAAATATATATGAACTGAAAACTACTGAAAATAATTATGGGAACAGCCCAGATTTTAACATTATCGAAAATGTTTGGGCTCGAATACTTGCTGTTATCCGAAGACAACAAGGGCCAAATTTTATACCAGTAAACCGTAATGCACTAATTGCAGCCATTGATACCGCATGGGAAACGATTAATATTAATTATATTGTTACCTTGATAGCGTCAATGAGCAGACGCCTCCAAGAATGTATCAATAATAATGGAGGTCACACCCATTATTGATTTCTTATATTTATTTATATAGTAATACCTTTATTTAAAAAAAAGTTTTCATTTAATTTTAAACTATAACTTGGTATCTTAATTATAATTATGTAATAAATTCTTGTCAAAAACTAAATATATACGTTGACAATAAGAATTGCCTTAGTTTTTATTTTCATTTTTTATATTAACTACAAAAAATGAAACGTCATAAAATATACATTTTTAAGGACTAAATATTATGAATAGAGAGTTTAATGATTTTTTTTAATAACTTACAATAATTAGTAGGTTAGATTTATTTAAAATAAGTAATAATCAGTCAACCCAAATAACCATGTTTAGTTTTTTGATTTAATTTAAAAGTTATTGCTTGTAGACGTTTTTAAATCAAAATTATTTCTAATTTTATTTTGTAAACATTTCCTAAACAAAATTTTGATTCGATAATTAATCGAGCTATGGTGTTTAATTAGCGATACCTTCAAATATATTCTTTAAAAAAAAATTAAGTAAGCAACGTAAATTACCCATTTTCTAAAACGTGCTTAGTGTAATGATTCATTCTACAGTCCTTCTATAAGTCACCCTTGTGTTGTCTTCCTGTTGTTTTTTTATACCCCCTGCTGTGAGTGCTTGATGTTTTTCTTGGTTTGTTTCACTTTGTTTTTTTTTTTGTTTGTGGAATTTTTGTTTTAGTATTTTTGGGGCCCATGTTTTGATTTTCTTTTCTTTCTTTTTTCCCCCCCTTTCTTTCCCCCCTTCTCCTTTCTTTTCTTTCCTTTTTCTTCTTCTCCTCACCTTTATTTGAAGGTTTCTTCCTCTTCCTTTTTCTTTCTTTTTCTTGCATCTTTTTTCCTTTTTTTTCTTTCTTTTTCAGTTCTTTTGTTTTTTCTTTCCCTTTTTTTTTCTTGGTGTCTTTTTTTTTTTTTTTCCTTTTCTTTGTGTTTTTGGGTTGTTTGTTTCTTGTTGTTTTGTTTTTTTTTTTTTTTTTATTTTTCCTTTTTTTTTTTTTTTTTTTATTTTTTTTCTTTATTATTTTTTCTTTTTTTCTTTTTTTTTTTTCATCCTTTTTTTTTCTTTCTCTTTTTTCATTTTTTTTTATTTGGGTTTGGTTTGTTTTTGTGTTTTGTTTACTTTTTTTACTATTCTTTTAAATTTTTTTTTTTTTTTTTTTTTCTTTTTTTTTTCTGTTTTTTTATATGTTTTCATTCTTTTTTTGTAGTTTGTTCTCATTTTTTCCTTTTTCATTTTTCATCTTCTTTTTTACTTTTTTTTTTTTTTTTTTTTTTTTTTTTTTTGTTTTTTGTTTTTTGTTTTTTGGTTTTTTTGCATTTTAAACTTAAATCTCGTATTTCCTTTTTTTTTTCTTTTCGTTTACTTTTTTCTGTTTGTTTTTTTTCTCTTTTTTATTTTTTTTATATTTGTAGATTGTTAGGGGGGTGTCGGGAAGGGTGGGGAAAGTTGTTAAATCTTGACCGGGGGGGGTTGTGGGGGGGGGGGGGGGGGGGGGGGGGGGGGGTTGGGTTTGGTTTGTTTTTTTTTTTTTAGTTTTGGGTGGGGGTGCTATTTTGAGGGGAATGTGTTATAATTTGGTGTTTTGAAGGGGGCATTTTTGGGGGGGGGGGATTTTTGGTTTTTAATTGAATTTTTGGATTAAAGGGAAAAAAAAAAATTATTTAATATGAAATGTTATTAAAAATATGATATAAAAGTTCATTTATTTATTCGTATGGTACATTATACAAATATTGTATTGTGATGTAAGTGTTATGTATGGTGCCCCAGAAGATCAGTATAAACCTGTATAGTGTGGTGACGAAACCGTGTGCAATAGTGGATTGGTTCGTCTTGGCAAAGCATTTACTTCAAGGTTTAGGAAAACCACTAAAACCTAAACATGCCAACCCTTACCCACCCTAGTATTCACATGTAATAATATTAATTAAGTGTGTAAACATTATAGAAGGTAAATAAGAACATAAAATATAACAGCACAGCCATTGCATGACGACATATAATGGACCGGTCCAAGCGCCAGTCACGACAATGACGAAAAAATAGTAGGTTAAAGAAATAGCAAAACAAAATAATGGAAAACAGATAATCAAGACAAGAATACAAAATATTGCTGAACTTCAGATGTCCTTCAGATTCGTAAGCCATAATATTGCTTCATCCGTTAAATTATGAATGTTTGAAACCCTCCTTTAAACTTCGTTAATTGACAATCCTCTACAATATGTGTAACGGTCTCTGGTTCGTTTCCACAGTCACAATTTGATTAGAAATCGCACCCCATTTGAACAACATAGAGTTGCATTTTGAATGGCCTGTTCTTATGCGATTTACTTTGACCAAATTTTTCTTTTTTGATCAAAGCCCGGGACTTCTATTGTTGATCATCAATGAGATGTTTATTGAAAACATCAACTCCAGACCATAATTTTTTCCACTCTTCAACTTCAGAAAAGCCGTACTTAAGTAGTCTTGCAACCATATAGGACTTCGAGATTTAAGTCTTTTAGCAGGAGGGTTGTCAATGTCATTCCAAATTGGTAACTTTTTGTTAAGTTGGCATTTATCCCATTCTCGTTTTAACGCAGCTTTTCGTCGAATGTTCGATGGAGTAATATTACAAAGAACAGGAAGCCAATCGAGAGGAGTAGATTTAATGGTTCCACTAATTATACGCATAGTGCAATTCAACTGGGCATCTATTTTTTTGTATGATAACTATTCAACCAGACAGGAGCACAATATTCTGCTGTAGAATAAACTAATGCCAATGCAGCTGTACGAAGTGTCTTTGCATCTGCTCCCCAAGTTGTTCCAGCTAATTTTTGAATGACATTATTTCTTGTTTTCATTTTTTGTTTGACTTTTTCTAAATGATCTTTGTAAATTAAAAACGTATCTAAAGTTACTCCCAGATAAACTGGGTTAAAATTATGGTTTAACTTTTGTATTATTAAAGATAACATTAAGTTTTCTACTTTTTTCTCTATTACTTAAATGAAAACAAGAAACCTCTGTCTTTTTAAGATTGGGGCATAATCGCCATTTTTTGAAATAATTTTCCATAATACGCAAATCATCAGATAATTTATTTTCAATTTCAAAAAATCTGAATGTTGAAATGAAATTGCCATATCATCGGCGTAGACAAATTTTCGACATTGTAAAGAAGGAAGATCACAAATATATACATTAAAAAGAATAGGTGTAAGAACCGATCCCTGTGGAAGACTATTATTTAAAAATCTAAATTTACTGCTTTTATCTCCAACAAAACCCTAAACTTCCGATTAAACAACATATTTTCAATAAAAGAAATAATTTTAGAACAAGGAATGACGTTAAACAATTTAAAAAAGTAAACCTTCTTTCACACGGTATCTTATGCAGCAGTAAATCTAAAAGGCAACTCCAGTTTTTTCTGAAATCCAGCTTCGATATGTGTTGTTACTGCCAATACTTCATCAATCAACAACTTGAGGAGTAACAATAGCCAATAAGAGCTTTTGTGTGTTGAATAGAATACTTAATCCTTTCTTAGCAGTGCAGTTGCGTATCTTTTATTTCTTTTATTTATTTTTTTACGGATAGGTATACAATTTTTTACAAAAAGTAACGTTATACAAATTTTTGTTTGTTATTTTAATGAGAACACTTTACTGGTAATTAAAACTTTTACTTTTAAAAGTGGATAGGTATTTTTAAGGTGCTATAGATAATAGAAGAAATGCAAAAGTTGTTTAATTACCTAGTAGGTAATGTATTATTGTTAATTTGTTTTCTTTTTTTTAATCAATTCATCATAATAGACTAGCATTAATAACGGTTTTTTTACCATTGTCTTTAATAACACTTCTTTATTTGGGAATAATAAGTATGTTTGTAGTATACAAATAATTACACCTACTTAATTACCAGGACACCATCTCATTATCGATAAGGTTCAGTAAGTATAGGTAACGTAAAACGGATTTACTTTTGTTACCTTTTGAACATATTTTTACTTGTAACTCTGATATCATTTATTTTTTTTACGGATATACAATTTTGTAAAAAAATAACGTTATACAAATTTCTGTTTGTTGTCTTAATGAGAATACTTTACTGGTAAATATTTACATTAGATAGTGAATAGGTGTTTTTAAAGGTTCTATAGATAATAAAATTCCATCCCCATAAAACCCTAAAAAGGGCCATGTGTTAAGCCTTGAATTTAGTTCAAGAAATTTT
The DNA here is from genome assembly GCA_030710515.1 of Abscondita cerata. Lineage (NCBI taxonomy): Eukaryota > Metazoa > Arthropoda > Insecta > Coleoptera > Lampyridae > Abscondita > Abscondita cerata. The sequence goes on along the minus strand of JALBCR010003801.1, from coordinate 29,567 downwards.
CAAATTGCCCTCATTTCTTTCTTCACAATACCGTAGTCGATGTTCAAATTCAATTATACATCTTTGAATTACTTCAAGAGGAATTAGGCCTCACATTCTGTTATAATTTTTTTGTTAAAGTTCTGCCAAATACTTCGGCCGATTGGCATATACTTTATTTTTTAAATAACCCCACAGAAAAAATCGAGTGGCGTGAGATCTGGCGCCATCTTGCTGGAACCATACATTGTTATCTTGCCCAAAGAAGTGGTTTAAAGTGGTCACAATTTGGTTTTGCAACAAACCAAATATAACGCACCATTTAGTTTGCCTTGGATAAAAAGGGCCCAACTATTCGGTTGTTTATGATGCCAGCCCAAACGTTCAGCTTTTGTGGATGCTTAGTATGGCATTCTACCATTCAGTGTGGGGATTTCCAACGCCCAATATCTAAAGTTGTGCTTGTTAACTCTGCCCATTTAAACAAAATGTTGCTTCCGTCGCTGAAGCAAATTCTGTTTGGCAAGACATCTCGCGATCCTGCAACTCCTCAAAACTTTCACAGAATTGAAGCCGTCTGTTGTAGTCTTCGGCGTCCAGTTCTTGGTGAAACTAAAGCTTGTATGGCTTTGCGTTTGCATTTTTAGAATTCTTTGCACTGACGTACTGCTGATGTCGTGATTCAGTGCCAGTTGGTTGGTTGAAGTGTTTGGTTCTTCAATAACACTCTGGATAACCTCAATGCTCGTATCCAAATCGGTGGCAGTTTTAGCTCTTCCACTTCGTCGAATATCTTTCACACTTCTGTGTTCAAACCATCTTGCATACGTTTTTGAACGGCAGATTTTGTAATTGGTACTTCCCCTTTCTGGATGATTTGCATTAAAAATGTTACTGGTAGCTAGATACGTTCTTCTTCGATCACCGTAACCCAAAATAATCAAAATTTTGATACGATCCGCTTCAGTGAGTTCCATTTTAAAAATGCAAAACTGTTACGTACTTTAACACAGTAACACCACAATGTATAATATGAAAAAAATCCTTAAACACACTTTAAGTACCTATACCAACTGAACCTTATCGATAATGAGATTTTGTCCAGGTAATTAAGCAGGTGTAATTATTTGTATTACAAACATACTTATTATTCCCAAATAAAGAAGTGCTATTAGAGACAAAGGTAAAAAACCGTTAATGAGACTATTATGAAGAATTGATTAAAAAAAAAAACAAATTTTAAAGATTTAACCAAATTAACAATAATACATTACCTACTAGGTAATTAAACAACTTTTGCATTTCTTTATTATCTATAAAGCACCTTAAAAATACCTATCCACTTTCAAATGTAAATGTTTAATTACCAGTAAAGTGTTCTCATTAAAATAACAAACAAAAATTTGTATAACGTTATTTTTGTAAAAATTGTATACCTATCCGTAAAAAATAAATAAAAGAAATAAAAGATACGCCACTGCACTGCTAAGAAAGGATTAAGTATTCTATTCAACACACAAAAGCTCTTATTGGTTATTGTTTTCCCCAGTTGTTGAGATAAATTACTGGCATTAAACAACACATATCGAAGCTGGATTTTAAAAAACTTAAAACCGGAGTTACACTTTTAGGGATTAAAATGTTGCATACGATACCGTGTGGAAAGAAGTGTTTACTTTTTAAATTGTTTAACGTCATTCCTTGTTCTAAAATTATTTCTTTTATTGAAAATATGTTGTCTAATTCCGGAAGTTTAGAGTTTTGTTGGATTAAAAGCAGTAAACTTAGATTTTTAAATAATGGGTCTTTCCACAGGGATCGGTTCTTGCACCTACTCCTTTTTAATGTATATATTTCTGATCTTTTCTTTCTCATCAAAATAACAAACATCAATTTATATAACGTTATTTTTTGTAAAAAATTGTATACTCTATCCTTCGGTAAAAAACATAAATAATTAAAAAAATAAAAAGAAATAAAAAGAAAGATACGCTACTGCACTGCTAAGAAAGGATTAAGTATTCTATTCGGGCGGATAACAATAAAAACAAAAGTTCTTATTGGTTATTGTTATTCCCCAAGTTGTTTGGCTGAAGTATTGGCATTAACAACACATATCGAAGCTGGATTTCAGAAAAAACTTAAAACTGGAGTTGCCTTTTAGATTAAACCGCTGCATACGATACCGTGTGGAAAGAAGGTTTACTTTTTAAATTGTTTAACGTCATTCCTTGTTCTAAAATTATTTCTTTTATTGAAAATATGTTGTCTAATCGGAAGTTTAGAGTTTTGTTGGATTAAAAGCAGTAAACTTAGATTTTTAAATAATGGTCTTCCACAGGGATCGGTTCTTGCACCTACCTTTTTAATGTATATATTTCTGATCTTCTTTCTCATCAAAATAACAAACATCAATTTATATAACGTTATTTTTTGTAAAAATTGTAATACCTATCCGTAAAAAAATAAATAAAAGAAATAAAAGATACGCTACTGCACTGCTAAGAAAGGATTAAGTATTCTATTCAACACACAAAGTTCTTATTGGTTATTGTTATTCCCCGTTGTTGTGATGAAGTATTGGCATTAACAACACATATCGAAGCTGGATTTCAGAAAAACTTAAAACTGGAGTTGTCTTTTAGATTAAACCGCTGCATACGATACCGTGTGGAAAGAAGGTTTACTCTTTTAAATTGTTTAACGTCATTCCTTTGTTCTAAAATTATTTCTTTTTATTGAAAATATGTTGTCTAATCGGAAGTTTAGAGTTTTTGTTGGATTAAAAGCAGTAAACTTAGATTTTTAAATAATGGTCTTCCACAGGGATCGGTTCTTGCACCTACACTTTTAAATGTATATATTTCTGATCTTCTTCTCATTAAAATAACAAACATCAATTTATATAACGTTATTTTTGTAAAAAATCGTATACCTATCCGTAAAAAATAAATAAAAGGAATAAAAGATACGCTACTGCACTGCTAAGAAAGGATTAAGTATTCTATTCAACACACAAAAAGTTCTTATTGGTTATTGTTATTCCCCAATTGTTGTGATGAAGTATTAGCATTAACAACACATATCGAAGCTGGATTTCAGAAAAAACTTAAAACTGGAGTTGCCTTTTAGATTAAACTGCTGCATACGATACCGTGTGGAAAGAAGGTTTACTTTTTAAATTGTTTAACGTCATTCCTTGTTCTAAAATTATTATTTCTTTTTATTGAAAATATGTTGTCTAATCGGAAGTTTAGAGTTTTTGTTGGATTAAAAGCAGTAAACTTAGATTTTTAAATAATGGTCTTCCACAGGATCGGTTCTTGCACCTACTCTTTTATATGTATATATTTCTGATCTTCTTCTCATCAAAATAACAAACATCAATTTATATAACGTTATTTTTGTAAAAAAATTGTATACCTATCCGTAAAAAAATAAATAAAAAGAAATAAAATATACGCTACTGCACTGCTAAGAAAGGATTAAGTATTCTATTCAACACACAAAAGTTCTTATTGGTTATTGTTATTCCCAAGTTGTTGTGATGAAGTATTGGCATTAACAACACATATCGAAGCTGGATTGCTAGAAAAACTTAAAACTGGAGTTGCCTTTTTTAGATTAAACCGCTGCATACGATACCGTGTGGAAAGAAGGTTTACTTTTTAAATTGTTTAACGTCATTCCTTGTTCTAAAATTATTTCTTTTATTGAAAATATGTTGTCTAATCGGAAGTTTAGAGTTTTTGTTGGATTAAAAGCAGTAAACTTAGATTTTTAAATAATGGTCTTCCACAGGGATCGGTTCTTGCACCTACTCTTTTTAATGTATATATTTCTGATCTTCTCTTCTCATCAAAATAACAAACATCAATTTATATAACGTTATTTTTGTAAAAAATTGTATACCTATCCGTAAAAAATAAATAAAAGAAATAAAAGATACGCTACTGCACTGCTAAGAAAGGATTAAGTATTCTATTCAACACACAAAGTTCTTATTGGTTATTGTTATTCCCCAAGTTGTTGTGATGAAGTATTGGCATTAACAACACATATCGAAGCTGGATTTCAGAAAAAACTTAAAACTGGAGTTGCCTTTTAGATTAAACCGCTGCATACGATACCGTGTGGAAAGAAGGTTTACTTTTTAAATTGTTTAACGTCATTCCTTGTTCTAAAATTATTTCTTTTATTGAAAATATGTTGTCTAATCGGAAGTTTAGAGTTTTGTTGGATTAAAAGCAGTAAACTTAGATTTTTAAATAATGGTCTTCCACAGGGATCGGTTCTTGCACCTACTCTTTTTAATGTATATATTTCTGATCTTCTTTCTCATTAAAATAACAAACATCAATTTATATAACGTTATTTTTGTAAAAATTGTATACCTATCCGTAAAAAATAAATAAAAGAAATAAAAGATACGCTACTGCACTGCTAAGAAAGGATTAAGTATTCTATTCAACACACAAAAAGTTCTTATTGGTTATTGTTATTCCCCAAATTGTTGTGATGAAGTATTGGCATTAACAACACATATCGAAGCTGGATTTCAGAAAAACTTAAAACTGGAGTTGCCTTTTTAGATTAAACTGCTGCATACGATACCGTGTGGAAAGAAGGTTTACTTTTTAAATTGTTTAACGTCATTCCTTGTTCTAAAATTATTTCTTTTATTGAAAATATGTTGTCTAATCGGAAGTTTAGAGTTTTTGTTGGATTAAAAGCAGTAAACTTAGATTTTTAAATAATGGGCTTCCACAGGGATCGGTTCTTGCACCTACTCTTTTTAATGTATATATTTCTGATCTTCTCTTCTCATTAAAATAACAAACATCAATTTATATAACGTTATTTTTTGTAAAAAATTGTATACCTATCCGTAAAAAAATAAATAAAAGAAATAAAAGATACGCTACTGCACTGCTAAGAAAGGATTAAGTATTCTATTCAACACACAAAAGTTCTTATTGGTTATTGTTATTCCCCAAGTTGTTGTGATGAAGTATTGGCATTAACAACACATATCGAAGCTGGATTTCAGAAAAAAACTTAAAACTGGAGTTGCCTTTTTAGATTAAACTGCTGCATACGATACCGTGTGGAAAGAAGGTTTACTTTTTAAATTGTTTAACGTCATTCCTTGTTCTAAAATTATTTCTTTTATTGAAAATATGTTGTCTAATCGGAAGTTTAGAGTTTTTGTTGGATTAAAAGCAGTAAACTTAGATTTTTAAATAATGGTCTTCCACAGGGATCGGTTCTTGCACCTACTCTTTTAAATGTATATATTTCTGATCTTATCTTCTCATTAAAATAACAAACATCAATTTATATAACGTTATTTTTGTAAAAAATTGTATACCTATCCGTAAAAAATAAATAAAAGAAATAAAAGATACGCTACTGCAATGCTAAGAAAGGATTAAGTATTCTATTCAACACACAAAAGCTCTTATTGGTTATTGTTTTCCCCAAACAAGTACTTACAGAGACAGGTACCCGCCCACAAGCAATAATGATGACGGTCAAACTGAACTTTTTATATCATATTTTTAATAACATTTATCATATTAAATAATTTTATGTTTCACCGTTGCATACAGAATTTCATGTAGAATCTAAAAATGTCAGTCAACTAGTATGGTGCCATTTGACAATCAGAAGTTGATATCAATTATTCGTAATTGAGCATCGTATCAAAATTTTATAAAGAATAAAAATGTCCGAGTATGTCATACATACTTTCCCAAAGTTTCATACCGTTAATCCTCGCGGTTTTCAAGATATAAGCAGGTTTCCATACTTTTGGATAACCCTATATACACGCTGATCACAAATATTATTAATGTTTTATTCTCAGTTCTTGTCTTTATTTCCTACCTCTAGCACCCACTTGTGTCGTTATTCAGTCGGAAACTCCGACTTCACTTTCAAGTCCTTATCTTCCTGTCCCGTAACTCGCTTTTAATATTAAACTCTATAATAATGTTTATTTACAATAACCAACTTAAATTGTTTCTAATTAGTTTTATTTCTTTCCACTCAAACCACTTATTCCCGATTACGTTTTTAATAAAATACCGTGGTCTCCTCCTACTGATACGCTTGTGGTGGTTGTAAAAAAATTAATTACAGGGAATGACGGGTTTGTAATTGTTTATTGATTATACAAAGTTTGAAATTTCTAAGTAACGGCATTTTTTAATGTTTTAAAGAAAACTCATATAACGATGTCTTCTTCAAAGAACTCATTCAGGAAGCATTTTCAGATTAAGGTAACTTGAGTTAAATCAACGTACCTGTAGTTTAAGTTTAAGCAGGAAGATTTTCTGAACATCCTGTATAAACGACAAAAACAAAACACTATGGAAAATGTAGAAATAAATACATAAACATTAACAACGTAAAAAATATATAGATTTATCAAAATTACAAATAACAAAATTTCTTCAAAAGTATTATTCTTAAAGTAAAAATCAGTTGTCAATTAATTAGTAAAACCGCATTAAACAAAGTTTGCGGTAGACATTATGTATTACGTCTACAAATCTAACAATAGCTGCGGTTTCACCTTTGAGAATCATCAGTCAGCAATGTAAACGCAAGAAGTTTAATTTTTTTTTAATAAAGCAAATATTTATTATTATCAATGTTACTCGCGTCAGAAAGTTTTCAGTTATATAAAGGATAACTCCTTTTCATAATAGTTGTTAAACAATAACTAAATTGCCAAACCCTGCATCTAGTAAGTGTCATCCAGATCGCTTTCAGCATTTGCCAATATTGTTAATAGAACACGTAAGTTTGCTACTATAGAAATAATAATTAAATTCTAAAATGTAGGTTTCGCTTATACTACACATTCCGTACCAGATATTTTTAATTTAAAAAATCTATTTTATTAACTACAGTAGTCCACTATAATGCCAGGCAGGGTTTGTAAAACTCTTTCAAATTTTAAAATGAATTGGAATGTGTCTTATAATTTGTTCTTTAGAAACAGCCAATTGCATACATAAACCTTCCGACTTATTAAGGGGTTTTCATCAACGACAGTTAAATGTCTTCACCTTAGACAGTTCTTGTGGTAATAAAGTGTCTTCGATCAACAGTGTTTGGTTTTAGATTTAATTTGTCAAGACCTTTCTGTTGGGGTTGGGATTTGAAAATTTTTCTGTTTGTACGCGTTTTGATCATTCGGACCGAAACTTTTCTTGAGTAAATGTTAGAAGCGCACAAGCTGGTTACCAACTAACGTATATTTTTCAGCAAGTTGTATTAAGACGTCAATAAATCACAGAAATCTTTTGCTTCATAAAGTTTGTTCCAGTAAAAACTTTGTCCATTAAATTTAAACAATCTTGCTGGTAGATGAAGAACTTTTGACTTAAGCATATGTTGATTTTTTCTAGTGTATTTTCTAAGACATCTAAAGCGCATTTTACCTTCCCTTTAAAGGAGTAACCTTGAGAAACCACAGAAATGCCATCCTTTTTAGATACTACCATTTTAAGATGTTTGACTATCGTGTTTGGTAATTAAATTTTGTTACAAATTTTTAAGTTTTTAAATCAATCTTACTTGTACTTTTTCTTATTTTTATTATTCTCCACACTTTCTTGCTGTTTCAGTTCATCATTTACATGCGTTTTGTTTTTCTCAAATTTAGATATAAAAGAAAATAGATAAAATGTCGTGGAGGTATTTCAATTTTGTCGGCAAGTTTTTTGTTGAGCAGAATCAATCGAGGATACATTCTTGTTAACAATCTTCAAATACTTTTCACAAATTCTCTTATCGCAAGTAACTGTTCATACTTTTCGGGCATTAGTGATAATTGATATCTTACTAATTATGTTAACCCACCTTCAGTTAGCCTTTTTATAATTGAAACTACTAAATTTAGAGTTTTAATTATTTTTCCTACTAAAACTATAGAAAGATACCGTTTTGCTGGGAATCAGAAATCAGACAAACTTTGGATTTTGCTTCAATTGTCAAAATTAAGCCCGTTTGCGTTAGCATCATTATATGCCAACTATGTGTTGGCAAAATTACAACTACAAATCCCCTATTGTAAGTTCGCAAGAAGTTGTACAATAGCAAACAAACACCGAGAATCACTCGACAGCTGTTTCGTCCTTTTGGGACTCTTCAAGAGTGAGAGAACTGGAGTATAAGTTCAGTATAGAACACATGGGTGCTGTAGACTATATTCCCTACTGGAGAAACAACATATTCAAGCAATCAGTGTTGCGACATCTAGTGTTATCTCGTATAACGGAACACGTCCAAAAATGCATTTGCATTAAAACAAATCGGTCGACAAAGTTGCCTTAATGCAAATACATTTTCGGACGTGTTCAGTTACACGAGATCACACTAGATTTCGCAACATTTATTACTATTATTGTAATATCATGTCTTGTTATGGCAGTTAAAATCCCCAGGTGTGGTTTTGGGTGGGTTGTTTATGAAATTATCTATTTTTTTAAATGCAACAGTATTAGGCGATGTGTATTTACTTTCGACCTAGGTTTCAAATGTTGAAGCGTTGATAGCTGCCATCATCAATGTCAAGTTTAGTAACACAACGTTGGCTGCCAACTGTCACCATAAACCAGAGTCATTAAAACATGTCATAAATTATAATTATGTTACATTATAATTAATTATTTTGTCTAAATAGTATGTTTGAAACTGAGTTATCGGGTTGTAAAATACAGCTACCACACTCTAATGTATATAACTGTTACATAACAGAGTTTACAAAGGTATACTACCTTTACCAATATTCGATATTTATTGGATACTTATTAATGAAAACGCTTCCTAACAAAAAAAATCTGGAATGGCGTATGGATATTTTCTTAACTTACATATCGATACCAATATATTGTCACATTATTCTTTCATAGTTATCATATTATATCACTGAATATAAATGAGGGGCTCTAAATGCAAAACCGCCATGCCTACTTTTAAAAAAATATAAATTAACACTGAATTGTGTTCTTTATGGCAAAAACAATAAGTTGCCAGGCAGTTTTGAAACAAAATCCGTTAATGAGTATTTTAAACTAGGTATAGAAAATATGATTCAAGTGCAAAACCGATATACAAAAAAATATATTTAAAACCCGTCATATCGAAAAATGACTTATTATGAAAATGGCGGGTTTTGCATTTAGACCCCTCAAATCTTTGACAATAATTTTTCAATACTTATACTAAAATCTCCAAACAAAATTTGTGTGTACCTATTCTAAAAAGTGTCGTTCAATTTAAACTCAAAAAGATACACTTTTTTGCCTTGATGCACAAACAACTGTTTCAGGCGCTTAGTTAAAACTAGGCTGCCGTAAGTAGCATTTTTCTGTACACATTTTACAATGATTGCAAGGTCATTTTGAATGTATAAATATAAAAACTATATGTATTGTTTAGTACGTGATGAAACAAAGTAAAAGTGGGAATAGACTGTTTTGAACAGTGAACAATGATGGTGTGTAGTTAAAATTGTGCGTAACACAATGAATATAAAAATTTCCTTTGTTAAACCTTTTAAAGAGGTGTTTGTATTTATAAACTTCATTAATCCAGTAATATAATTATGATTACATAAAAGCAGCGCTTCGTAAAAAGCCACCGATATTTGTAGTAAGCTAGCTCAATGTTGTATATAAAATCGAATAATTTTCGATGGATAAATAAAGTGCGTTGTATAATGAAAAGTTATGAACAATTTAGAAAAAACGCCAAGAAACAAACAAACAAAGAACATTGTGAAAACAAACCACGATCAAAAGGTCGTCGCAGGTCGTAAGTAGCACGTCACACATAAATGTAATCCAGGTTAGTTTAAGATTAGAATAAGAAAATTTTGTGTATATAAATGAATAGATTGTAGCGGAAATAACGTTATAGGTTAGTTCCGTTAAGACGTGTCCTCACGTTATTAAAACCATTTCAACATTGGATAAAATGTGTATGTTCAACCTTAAATTTTTTATTGTATTAAATTTTGTTACAAACGACGCTTTTTTATTAATGAATCCAAGATTCTAAGTTTAATTAAAAATAAAAATTAAAAGAATCTCATATTCATGTTCAATATGGATTTATTTTATTAATCGCCAATTTGCAATCACGCCCAATTTGTCAAAAGAAAGCGGTCGCTTCGTTAAAATCTGATAAAATCTCAACTTTTCGAAAAGTGGCAGATTGACATTCTTAATAATGAATGTGTTACTAAATAACTTTGTTTTTAAATAATATTTATTATTTTATTAATTTATTTATTTACTCATTCCAGCCGGTTGGTTCAGCTACACACACACGTTAGTTAAAGGAGAGACCATCTTAGTCAGTTTGGAAAACTGAACATGTGTAGTGGTAATCCAGATAATGTTGGACGAACGGCAAAATTTTCCAGTTGATTACTAAATAGCAAACAATGGCATTGGACCACTTTATTACAGATTTTATAGATATTTATCGAAAACATAAGTGTCTATGGAAGGTAAAAGACGCAGCGTATGCGAATTAAAATTATTTCCATGTGGTACAAATTTTATAACATTTGCCCGCTCATCTCTTTTTATTGGTCCTTTGTGATAAATAACAATTTGCACATTCTTCTTCAGATTATTATTATTTAATCAACACTCTGCCTTCAAACTGTGCCTGTCAATTATGGACTGAACGTGTGTAGTGACATCAACTAAAACGTCCGGAAATCTCATCCGACCAAAAACGGTCCAGTCCAAATCGTTCAGTTAAACTCTACGTGTATGTTGAGCAGTGCACAGACACTTGTCGGCCGACTGTTCGTGTATGGTTTCACAGGGCTTTTTTGGTATTTTAGCCTGCGTCAACATTACGGCCGAAAAAACCTTTAATCTTGAAAAATAAATACTATACAAATTTCGTGTGTAAAGTGATTTTTCGGCGCTCTGGACTCGTTCTTCAAACAAAGCTGTCACGCCGTAAAATCCTATTTTCTACACTCTAATGTAATTAACTATTTTATAGCTACTTTCTAAGCTGACCAAGATAAATTCACACTATATTGGCATAAATTTTTTTTTTTTTAATACAATTTTGTAACTTTCATTTTTAAATTCACATCCAAATTAACTTGTAAATAAGTGATGTACGCATAACACGTAATGGTTTAAGCACGTTTTTATCTTTTAGCTATCATTTCAATTCTAAATCAAAATCGATTAAAGATAATTTACTTTTGCATACATGATAAAATTTGTATACTCGTGTGCAACCTCTTCATAATTTGAGCAATATTGTACTCTTACAGTTCTCAAAAATTCCAATGTTATTTCATTCTTATCCTGGAAGCACTCCATATTAATTATAATTATATAATTTTACATAGCAAAACAGTAGCTAATATAATATTTACAATTTATATTCCAAAGGTAGGTACAAAATCTCAATGTCTTTGTTCGAGTTTTATTATTTTATAAAAAAACATTGACAGTACTCCTGTCACACTTTTTTCATCACAAACTTTACAGACCGTATCACGACCTTCAAGTTTCGAATAAAACAAAAATATCATTGAAAACTGTCGTCTTTTCCAGTAAAAAACTTTGCAGTCGTTTTAAAAGTGAGGTTCGCCAGTATGTAGTTTTTGGAAACGTATTTATTGTAAAAATGCTAAACTACGACTCATAAAAGTTTTATTAAATAAGGCTTTAAAAGTTCTACAGTCTAGACTAAAACGCTTACAAATGGAGTACACAAAAATATTTGAAGCTGTCAGTAAATAACAGCAAACTTTGAAAGTGCTTATATACCCAAATCTCAGAAAATAAAACCTTTTGAAAGCGAGATACGTTGACACACATAAATACATATTTAATAAATTCCAAAAAAAAAAAAAATGTGAAGGTCAAATATCTCCTTTTTTCAAATTGATAATAAAATTTAAAATTTACGAATTTAGAGCCTCAACCTCTTCAAACTTTTGTAATAATATACACGTTTGAAATATATTTCTTGAACCCCTGCTTTAGATACCATAGAATTAAATGATAGTTAGATGACCATAAAAGTTTCCTTCTGACATCACATGATGCTATAAATTTAATTTGCCTTTCATCATGAACTTGTTAAAGAACATAGCTTAACAACAAAATTAATTATCAGTCGATTCTGATGGTATAGTTCTTAGTAGCAATGCCATACATATAGTTCAATCAGATTAACTTTGCCTTTCTGACAATAAGAAAATGTATGGAAGATACAGAGGAATTCTTCAAAACATATTAGCTGAATACTATTACGTATGACACAGCTTCGGTTACTCCTTTTATTGGTTCCGAATAGCAGCTTAAGTTTTAAAATGATTGAATTGTTTTATGTAGGCTTAGGACGTTTGTAACAATTTAAAAATGTGTCTTCTAGTTATTTTTAATCTAGAAATGGATGTGCATTGATCCACTTGCATGTAAGGTTTTGAAAAATCTAATATTTACCCCGTTCTATTTTTAAAGTCTGGTTTGGTCTAAGACGGATGCTTACAAAAAAGTCGACAATATCAAATCTAACTTTTATTAGCCAATATCACTGTGAGAAGATTTATCCATGCAAGTGGACGTCGTTTATACAGAATGTATCAGAAAGTTTTCCGATACAATCAGTAACAATTTATTAATTAAGAAATTACATCGTATATATGGACTATCAACAAAGTTATGTTCGTTGTTGACAGACTATTTAAACACGAGATATAGTTACGTGTCATTTAACAATTACGTTTCCACAACATTTCATACAACATCTGGAGTTCCACAGGGCAGCAATCTAGGGCCACTACTATTCTTATTATTTTTTAACGACATAGTCAACTGTGTTAAATTCTCGGACTCATTACTTTATGCAGACGACTTAAAAATATTTAGAGTTGTTACCGACGTCGATAGTGCAATCAGACTCCAAGAAGATCTGGATAGAATACGGAACTAGTGTGTTATAAATCAAATGAACCTAAACGTAAATAAATGTTTTGTAATGTCCTATATTAGAAAAATCAACCCGATAAAGTTCTCATACAACTTAAATGATTCTGTGTTAGTGTGCAAAATTGTATTTGTGACTTAGATGTATGGTTTCGATAATAAATAAAGCTTCTCGAATCATGTGGTTATTACTGTTAAAAGTGCTAACAAAACTTTAGGTTTATGATCAGATCCACAACACAATTTAAATCGACTTCGGCAATTACGGCGTTATACAATAGCTACATAATGTCTAAGTTGGAATATGCTATAATAGTTTGGTATCCATTTTACACCAAATACAAGCGTATGTTGGAAAATGTTCGGTATAGATTTTTAAAAATAAAATATTATCGTGGAAATCACATATACCTCCTTCACTGTCACCAATATTTAAATAACTATTATCACCAAATTCCAACAATTGAACAAAGAAAAACTCTTGTCGTACTTAGTTATTTAAAAAAACTGTTGATGGGAAAAATATGATAACCCTTACATATTAGAAAAGTTGGTATCCGAACACGTAGAATACACAGTTTAATAAAATGTAAACTTATGGTACCTACGCCGAAAACCAATTGCCTGTTAAATGCTCCAGTTTTCAAAATGATTACTGTATGTATTTATAACGAGTGGTCGATTGAGGTTAATAAAAATACACGTACGTTAATAGAATACATTTATTCAACCAACTTTCTATTGTATGTTGTGGAATAGCACCTGTCGCGCAGGCGCGTTTAACCTTTTACATTTCATTTCCTTCGGCTTTAAGCAAAGTCTTCGTCTGCGAAACGTTTAGGTGTTTTCCGGGTCCGGGTACTCCGACGTAGAATTTGCTCAGGTATAGAAGTATTCATATTTGTAGTTGCCCTTGAGATTCGTTACATGCTAAAGATGTAGAACAACTAGGTGTCGCGTCGGTATTCGTAATTATCTCTTCTTCTGCGATAGATTCATATTTTCTTCTCCTGATTCGGCATTAGTTGTAGGCTTGGATCGTAGAAGGTATATTAATAAATGGTAAATTATCGTTACGATTGCGAATATGATCGGCATGGCGTCTTCTTTCTACTCCATCATGAGTCATGACTTTATAAGAATGTCTGTTTGTACGCTCTACGACCCTTGCAGGATGCCATTGTTTTTCAATGTTTGTGCGAACATAAACATTGTCATCTTGTTGAAATTGCCGTTTAGGTTGAGCGTTTTCTATTTCATACTTAGTGTTTTTGTATCGTAAAGTTCCTTTCACGTCAGGTTTTATGTTGTCTAAAACGGATCGTAATCGATGTCCAAAACCATTTCGTTCGGACTTTTGAGAGTCGTATTATGTTGTGTATTACGGTAATTAAATAAGAAATTCCGTAACCTTTGGATTTGTGTTTGATTATCATTCTTGCTCGAATTCATTCTGACTTTGAACGTTCGTACCAACCGTTCTGCTAATCCATTCGTCTTTGGATGATACGGTGATGCTGTAATATGTTTGATATTTTTCTTCGCACAATAGTGTTGAAATTCTTCCGAAGTAAATTGTCGTCCATTGTCGGAAACTATGATTTTTGTAAACCAAAGTTAACAAATATTTCGTCCAATGCGTTACAGAGATTTCGTGCTGTGATTGTTTTCAGAGGTTTAACATCTGCCCATTTTGAAAGTGCATCGACTATCACCAACCAGTATTCATTTTCAAACGGTCCCGCAAAGTCGACGTGTAATCTTTCCCATACATTTTCAGGAACGGACCACGAGTACACTGGTACTTCTGGTAGCTGTTGTCGGTTACTTTGACAGTTTCTACAGTTTTTCACGTATTCTTCAATGTCAGTGTTTTAAATGAGGCCACCAAACGTAAAATCTGGACAATGCTTTCATGGCTACTATTCCTGGGTGTCCTTCGTGTAATAATTTTAATATATGCGTTCTTAAAGTCGATGGTACAATTATTCTTCCTTGCCACATTAAAATTCCATTTTCGATAGAGATTTCGTCTTTCTTATCATAGAATGGTTGCAATTCTCTTGTAACAGTATAGCTCCATGAACGTGTGTATATTAATTGTCTTACGTTCTTAACAATTTGTCAACGTTTGTCTGTTTGCGAAGTAATTCTTCTGTCACGTAAAGATCTTCGAGTTTTGTGCGGTAACAATCATCGTAAACTTTAATATACGTTGTTCCTCATATGCTAACGTTTCTCGTCTATTAGAAAAACGCGATAAAAATCGGCGATGATGTTTGTTTTTCCTTGCAGGTATTGGATATCGTAGTCATATTCTCCCGATATATAATGCCCAGCGTGTCAAGCGATTGTTGATCAATTTAGGTAAAGTTCGTTTGTATCCGAATAAATGTTCCAGCGGCTTGTGATCTGTTAGTAATGTAAATCTGTTTCCTCGTAGGTATTGGTTGAACTTTTTAACAGCAAAAAGATTGCAAGTGCTTCCCTGTCAATTACAGAATATTGTTGTTCTGCATCGTTTAGTTTTCGTGAGGCAAATGCTACTGGTCGTTCTTCTCCCACTTCGGTCGTATGGAATAAGACGGCTCCTACTCCTTTTCACTTGCGTCACAAGCGAGATACAATGGTTTATTGTCATCGTACGGAATCAGTACATTTGCGTTTACAATTGCTTCTTTAACCAATTTAAATATGGTGTTTTCATTTTGTGTCCAAATCCATCTTGTGTTTTTCTTGAGTTAGTCTATGTAGATCAGCACATATGCTATGAAGATTTGGAATAAATCGTTCATAAAAAATTCACTAATCAAAGGAATGACTTGAGTTCAGTGATGTTACTTGGTGTTTGTGCGTTTTTTTATAGCTTCTATTTTGTTAAGCGTTGGTTTGATTCCATTTTTACTAAATTCATGTCCTAAGTATTCAATTGTAGGTCTCATAAAAGTACACTTTTCAATTGAACTCGGATGCCTGCTTGTTGTAAGCGTTGAAATACTTCTTTAAGTGTTTCCAAATGTTCTTCGTCTGTTGACCCCGTAACGGCGATATCATCAAAATAAACTGCCACGTTTTTGATTCCATTAAGAAGGTTGTCCATGTATCGACAAAATGTTGATGGTGCTGTTGTAATACCAAAAGGTAAGCGATTGTATTGGAAATAACCCTTGTGCGTTGAAATTACTAAATACTTGCGTGACGCTTCATCCACCTCAAATTGCAAATACGCGTCTTTTAGATCAATTTTTGTATAACTTAAGCCATTTGCTAGTTGTCTTCTTAATTGATCGAAAAGAGGTACTGGATGTTTATTCGAAATTAAGGCAGGATTGATTGTTGTACGAAAATCACCACAAATTCGAATTCCCCATCTTTCTTGGGTACATTTACTGTGGGTGTTGCTCCATTCAATTGGTGTTTCATTTGGATCAACTGAGATATGATTCCTAAATTTACCAAGCGTTTTAATTCAGCTTCAACATTCTTTTGGATGCCGAACTTGATAGGACGAGCTGCTATGTGCACAGGTTTAGTGTTATCTTTGATGTGTAATTTTATTTTGTAATTGTTTATTTTTCCTAAAGATTTGTTGAAGAGTTCTGCATAATCTTTTATTAATGTATTGATTCGTTCTGTATTAGTTGCTAATTTTATTTCATCGTATGTTTGTTTGTTATCTGTGATCGAATAAACTTGCTCAGGAAAAGGCATACTGAAAGCTTCGCTCCATGATAGCCCAAATAACATTGGTTTTGCGTTATCTATAACTACTACAGATAATCGTTTAGTGTTTCTTCCTACTGTCACATTTACTTTTGCTTTTCCCCTTGGGTTGAGTTTGAAGTTACCAAATGCTTTCAATTTAGGAGGTTTTGTTAGTGTAGGGTTCCCTATTCGATTCCACATTTCGTAATTTATGATTGAGTACGATGCTCCTGAATCCCAGTCCATCGAACATTCAACGTTGTTAATTAGCAAATTAATTTTCTTACTTTGTGATTTAGACAGTGTTTTAAATATTTCTTCGTAATCACTGTCGTTATCAGTGTCACTTTTCATTTTGAAAATTTTACGATTTTGTGAATTAGGTTTTGTTTTAATACAATCACGATTACCGTTACTGTAATGTTTTATTTGCGCTTTACCCGTTTTTTATACACAATTGTTCGTAATGTCCTTTAAAATTGCATTCTTTACAAATGTGATTGTAAGCTGCACACCTGTTATTTAAATGTTTAAATTTTCCGCAACGTTTACATTGTTTATTTGCGATATTGAAGGTTTTATTTGTGAATTTCTGAATGTTTATGTTTAATGTTTTCATTAATTTGATTAATATTGATATCACATTCATCGTTGTAATCTATTTCGGCTGCTTCGCGAGCTTGTGCGATTTCAAACACCTGGGTGAACGTTACCTCGCACTCCGTGTTACCTACGATTGTTTTAAATCCGGCCACTTTTGTTTAAGTTCGATTTCTAGTCTTTTATGATTTAATCCCGTTGCAAATCTATCACGTAATTGTTCTATCTAACATTTCACCTTCGTAACCGCAATGTTGGGCGATTTCTTTTAATTTATTTGCGTAATTTTCAAATGTTTGGTTTTTATCACGTGTACAATTCCAAAAGTTTGTTAATGCTTTAAATCGCGTAATTTTAATTTGGAACAGTTTTAAAAATTTCTTTGAAATTTCTTTAAATGATTGTTGTTCAAAGTTAATTTCACTATCTGCAAAAGCGACTTTAATTTGTTTATAGGTTTCCGGCTTTAAACACGATAAGAACAATTGGCGTTTTGTATTTAGGTAACTTACGTTATCTGGTTTGTTTTCAAGTCCCCACATACGGCACTGTGATTCAAAATAATCTAGAAATGTTTCTGCTGCCATATGATTATCGTACTTTTCACACTTAAAGTTTTTAATAATGTTTTTTAGTTCATGTTCACTGTTATCACTGTGAGCACTAGCACTAGTAGATTGTTGTGTTAAAATTAACGATTGTAATAATTGATTAATTTGTTGTTGTTGTTGTGCTTGTAACTCAAGAAATTGTTGGAGTTGATTTTGATCCATGTTAATTTATTTTCTTTTTTGTCCTCGTCGCCAGTATGTTATGTATTTATAACGAGTGGTCGATTGAGGTTAATAAAAATACACGTACGTTAATAGAATACATTTTATTCAACCAACTTTCTATTGTATGTTGTGGAATAGCACCTGTCGCGCAGGCGCGTTTAACCTTTTACATTTCAACTACTTTATATAACAAGTTATCTGACCATAGATTTATTTCAATTTGAATTTACAAAATTTAAAAATGAAATTCAGATTCTGCTATTAGAAAATAGAATTTAATCTTAATTTTAATAATAACCAATTATTACTTAGTTATTTTTTTTTGTTTTAAATTTGCATACATACGTACATTGTTACTTTTATTATAGTATAAACTTGTTTAAATTAATATTACTCTGTAATTGGGATACTTGTTTCTGTTGAGTAATAATCAATATTATTATTATTATTATTTTTTTTGAAGCGTCAACTGCCAAGGTTATTGGCTTCCATTTTAATAAATCAAGATATGTTTCATCTGGTAAGTATTCTATATATTTTTAAACATACTAATACTTTTTTTAGAAACGTCAGGGTATTGTGGGATTGCATCGAGATAGGTTAAATTATCTTCAAGTACTGGCTTCACTTCATACAGTCGTCTCTGGACACTAAACTGTAGACATTCACAAATTATATATGTGATCGTAAAGTTTACGTTACACATTTGGCACTGAGGCCAGTTTTCTCCCTTCAACATATGCTGATGTGCAATCGCAACATGCCCTATACGCAACCTGTGAGTTGCTACCACTTCTTCCTGGGTGACTAGTAACTAGGACAAGGAGTTCTTACAAATGGTTTTACCCTTGAGAGTTCGGTATTGTTCCTAGCCCATCGATCCTGCCAATTGTCTAATATTTTGTTTTAATTGCGTGTTTGGAGTCTTTTCGCTTCACCAGCATTACGTCTTGCACTATACCTGAGGTTGCGTATCGGGCAGCTTTGTCGGCCTCGTCATTTCCGATCACACCAATGTGACTGGGAGTCCAGATAAAAGTTATTTTACAGGTCTCCTGGAGGTGCTTGACTAGTGCCTGTATATTTTGTGTTATTGGATCCCTAGAATATATATCCTTCACTCCCAACAAAACACTCAGAGAATCGGTAACTATAACGCATTTATCCACATCTACACATATGGAGCAGTAGAGAAGAGCCTGCCAGATGGCGTACTGTTTTGTCGAGTATATAGATGTGGCTTGTCCAGCGTCCTCAAATGGGCAATATTATTTACGTAAATACCACAACCCACATCCTTTCAGTTTTTGGAGCCGTCTGTGTAGATAAAGATTGCTCCCCTATATTTGTAACATAGTTCGTTAAACACCTGGTGATATGAAGTCTCTGGTAGATGTCGTAAAATAGTTATGGTACGTATATTGGGTACAGTCCACGGAGGTATCTCATTCAGTCCTCGTTAATTAATGTAGAATATGCATATCCATCAAGTTTATACATTCCTGAAACTTACCCCACAAGGTCTAGTTATGGTCGGACGTACTGTATATTCATTAAAAGATCAAAAGAAAAAATTTGTAATTTGATGATGTGGATGTGCTCTTATCATAGTCATGTAATCAGCTATTAGGATGTCTCTTCTCTGATATTTAAGGACGTTGATCCTGTCTCGCAGTACAAACTTTCTACCGGACTGATAGGAAAGGCCCCTAAACAGTAGCAAATTTGCGCAAAAGACTTCGACGTGCTGACGCGTACACAATGTATCCATAGTCTAATCGTGATAACACGATAGCCCTATAGATTCGAATCAGTGTTATAGGTTGTGCTCCCCATTTAGTATGAGCTATAATTTTGATGACGTTCATTGCTCTGCTAACATTTTTCCGTTATCGAAGTTATGTGCAAGCCCACGTTAGTTTGATATCAAAAACCATTCCTAAAATTTTAACATGAGGTTGGCACCTAATGATACGGTCTTTTATGAATAGCACCGGATCGTAGTGTGGTTTTCTAAGCCTACAAAGTAGATGGTGTTAGTTTTCTCTTCAGAAAATACGAAGCCAAGATTTTCTCCATTTTAATTATTTTATTTATAGACTCCTGCAGCTTTTGCGTGTTATCACCCCAACAGTTTTACCCCGATAACATAATGGCCAGGTCATCGACATGAAAACACTTATGGTCACACGGATCTACATCTGAAACCAAGTCATTTACAACAACAGCAAACAGAGTACAACTCAGGCTAGATCCTTGGGGTACGCCGTTTTTAAACCCGAGAAGATGATAGGTGATTCCCACTCTTACTCTGAAACGACGATATGTAAAGAACGATTTTACAAATTTGAGCATGTTGCCTCTAATTTCGTAGCTGTGTAGTTTTTTGTAATATTCCATGTCTCCATGTCATGTCATATGCTCCTTTTATGTCGAAGAACACCGCGACGAGATGTATCCCTGATTTTTAAAAGAATCCTGAATATGGTTTTCTAATAATACGAGGTGGTCTAGGGTCGATCTGCTTGTATGAAAACCCGCCTGATAGAAAGCTAACAAATTATTCTTTTCCAGGAATCATTGCAGCCTACTGTTAACCATTCTTTCCAGCAGCTTCCCAATGCAGCATGTAAGATTTATAGGCCGATAGCTCGCTGGGAGAGTGCGATCTTTAGATTCTTTCAGGATAGGGACTACAACGGCTTCTTTCCATTCCATCGGGTAAGTGAAGGTTGTTATAAAGTTGTAATAACTTTTCATTCATTTTAGGTGTCAGGTGTTTTAACATTTCGTTTGAGATGGTGTCTGCGCCGGGGAGTTGATAACTTCAAGGCATTTAAAGCAGCATCAAGTTCCTGAGTGGTGAAAGATAAGTTGTAGTCTTCGACTTCGTTCGAATAGGTATCTAGTTCAGTTTCTCTTTCCTGTTTAGTGTCGATAAAGGTTTGGTTGTAGTTCTCAGATGAGCTGACGCTTTGGAAATGAGTAGCTAAGGCTTCAGATATTTCTCCTACGTCTTCCAAAAATATTATTAGTATTATTATAAAAAGACAAAGGTTTACTAAAACGACCACCAATCTAAAATTTGAAGTTATTTTCAAAAAACACAATTTGAGGCACATCTCTAGTAAATCAAATCAAGCGGATCGTGGTGTGACTCTATTTCAATTAAAATAATGCATGATTTAGTTCTATAGGGGCAGATTGGTTGCAAGAAAATGAATTCTTATTGTCTATTTTTTACATTTTTTTTTACTTTTTTTTGACAAATTAAAGTTAAAAAGCAAAAAAGTGTTATCCGTCCGTCCGTATATAAACACGATATCTAACAAATCACTGGTAAGATCTTTATGAAACTTCGTATGTAGGTGTTATTTATAATGTTGGAGAACTGATTAGATTTTAAAAATAATTCCTCAAGCCAAAGAGCTCTTAACCTACGTAACTTTTCTGTTTTGAAATATTTACAAAATCATTTAATTTAACACAACTTTTTTTAAGTAATTACCTTAGAACAATAACTAGTGGAACGATCATACTCCGTATAAGTTATATAGAAATGATGATTCAAAGAAGAAAGGCAGAAATACAAATGTAACTTTGTCAAAGAAAAATAAAGATAAACTTATAACTGTTTGAAAGGTAATTACCATAGTAACACAGAATGATAATAACGGATGACAAGTAGGTACTATTTTATATGACACATAACAATTTTAGGTTAGTAAAAAACAAAGCTTTAAAAATGAAAATTTACGCGTATGCGTAGAACGTTTTAGTATTAATTGTATTATCTATCCTTGTCAGAATCTTCTGTGAAGTAACTATACAACAGTATGCTAGTTCCACTAGTTACATATATGTTCTAAGATATGAGTCACGTGTCAATAATTTTATTTTTAAAATTTGAGTCTCAATTTGTCTTCAAGGGAACGCTTTGAATAAGCTATGTCTTATAATCCGTATAACAACTGAACTCCGTTTTAAAGCGTAATGTTTTGTTAAAACATTTAGGCATATACAGGATGATTCATAAACTATTGGGACATAAGGGCCGGTTATTTAGGCTAAAATATGACCATAGGATCCAATATTTCTTAATAAAATCTTGGCGGTGGAAAAAGATACAGAGCGTTAAATTAAATTTTTTTTTCATTTTTTCTTAATAATTTCACTGTAAATTTATCAATTCTTATCAAAATTGGCAGAGACGCATAACTTTAGACTAAGAACATTATTTTATGTACTATTTTACAATTAGTTGTAGGAGGCGCCACGTAAATAATTTCTGATGAAGAAATCGACAGGTAACTCTTTTTGAGAAAACTTTTAGTACTTTTTGATTAGAGAATATAACGTAAACATCATTTCTACACATATTGGTAATCTTGTTTAAATACGATAATTTCATCTGTTTCCAAAAAAACGCAGAATTGAACAATTTGCAGTAAATTATTAACGAAAAGTGAAGAAAAATTTTTTATCTAACGCCTGGTTTTTTTCCCTAGCAATATTTTATTAAGGCATATTGTGTCTTATGGTCATATTTTGGTCTAAATAACCCGCCCTTAGTCTATGTCCCAATAGTTGTGAATCACCCTGTATAGTCTCAAATAGAGTAGGATAGTATGGGTATCTTTGTTATTATTCAAGTTAGATTTGGTTAAATGGGAAATACTGTGCCATTTTCGATTCCGTTTGAGAAACTTTTCAATTTCTGAACAGTTTTGAAATTATTTAAAAAAAAGCAAAAATAGATGATTTCTAATAACCCAAATACCTTCGTAATTGTAAAAATATGAAAAAGTGTAAGATCAAAGTTACTTACTTATATACCTAAGGTGCACTTAAAAATGATGTCAAAATAAAATTCAAGATGACGGTTTCCAAGATTTTATTACCTATTTTCTTATTTTAAATAGGTGCCACATTAGATTTTTACACATTTAAATGTCAGGAGTAATTGGTCGACACGTATCTCTGCGGGATGTTTTCCGAATAGACGTCACCAAAAAGAGGTTTTGTTTAGAATGTTGGAAAGATAGTGAGCAGTATAATACTCGAACAAAGTGCAGCTGTTATTGAAAATAATAAATTTCAAGTTTTGGAAGAAATTGTAGAATCCGTACTAAGGTCCGTAAAATTAGCAACATGTGGAACACTTTCAAAGTCACCCGTGCACAGACAATTGCAAAATAATCGGTATCATTCCTACATGTGTATGTAAATGATTTAAAAAACGACCGATCAATATTTCACCGAAATGGATTTGTAAATCTACATAATTTTAATTAATATTCCAATAAAACCCTCATTTTGGCCAAACAACGGATTAACAACACTTTTAAATATTTGGCCTGGTATTATGGGTACACATAAAATAGGACTTTTTTTTCTCTAGATGGTCATCTTTTTCTACGAAATATAGTTCTGATAGTCATAAAATTATGAAAAACAGCTCATTCGATTCGGAATGCCATTCTGAGAAAAGAGAAATTTCCGATGAACAACCTCCCAAAACGACAGCTCCATTATTTATAGTTTTAATTTAACGCTGAAATAAACGTTCCGCGCAGCCGTTTCAGCATACGTGCGCCGCTTGTAAAGAGAGTACAGCATGTAACAATTTTTATAGTATTAAATACTATTAAAAAATTGAAAATTCACGTGTCATCTCGACATTTCAAAGAATACGGTTCTGTTAGAAAAAAATTTATTCAACTGTTATTCAACTGTTAATTAACTAATTCTTATCGGATTTTGTTTTTATTAAAAACGAGATAAAAATTGCTTTATAAATTTGTTGCTTCTAGAACCCTTCTTTTATATATACTAAATAATATTACATCATAAAGTTTTTTATTTTGTTAATTATGATTTTTAAATTTAAAAAAAATTATTAATTAGAATAATATATTGAGGCATTAAATAGATTTTATAAAAAATTTTGAATCTATTTTTTTACAAATTGTTTATAAAGAAATGTAGGTACTAGTTAATTATTTATAAAAAAAAAAAAAATTCTTAAAAAATTTCTAATTATCTATAATCGTTTTTTTTAATATTTTGGGCATATAAATAATTAGTTAAAACTTCTTTTATTTTTAATCGTAATTGACTGTACGCAACTTTAATTAAAAATTTTTTGATTAAAAATTTAATTATTTAATACGTTAACAAATTGTTATAAACAATATGAATTTCCATTAAATTTTTTTTCTGAATGACCAACGTTTATAATTTATCGACTAGCAGAATTATTTTCGCAGAAAAACTTGACTAGACTATGGACAGAGATATATGCAGTTCTTAATCAATTAATTAGACAAATTGTTAATGGATGTTCATTTGGCAAACACCAAGACACATGTGGTTAATGCAAGACGAAGTTTCTGCACATAATGCACGGCAAGTTCGTCACTTTTTGGATGGACATTTTCCAAATAAATCAATTGGTTTAAACGTATCAATACTTTGGCCTTCCAGATCGCCAAATTTGACAAAATATGTTTTTTTGTGCGTATTTATAAAATGTGAAGCTTACCGAACGCCTTCTAACAACACCAGACGATATGAAAAATGGGTTCGTTTGGCCTTTTAGAAATAATTACACCAGCAACCAGTTTCTCTGTCTCCAAGATTTATTTAAAATTAACAATTTGTTACTACTTTTGAGTAGAAGTGGCAACACCGCCAAAATGAAAATAATTTAGAAAGATAGATCGTGTCTATTTATGGCAATAGCTAAATTTTTAGATTACTCCTATGTCCCGTTTTTGATAAACGTCTAACCTACCATCGATCATCAATGACTAAATAATATTAGATCATAAAAGTTTTTTATTTTGTTAATTATGATTTTTTAAAGTTAAGAAAAATTAAAAAATTTAATAATATATTGAGGCATTAAATGAATTTTATAAAATTTTTTTGTATCCATTTTTACAAATTGTTTGTAAAGAATGTAGGTACTAGCTCAATATTTATAAAAATTTTTTTTACTATTTTATTATCATCCGAAGGTTATTATAATTTAAAAAATGTTTCTTTTTGGATGGACGTTTTCCAAATAAATTGATTGGTTTGAACGTACCCAATACTTTGGCCTTCCAGACGCAAAATTTGACAAAATATGTTTTGTGTATTTATAAAAAATGAAGTTTACCGAACGCCTCTAACAACGCCAGACGATATGAAAACTGGGTTGTTTGGGCTTTAGGAATACTACACCAGCAACCAGTTTCTCTGTCTCCAAGAAATAACGTAGTTTGAATAGTGTTAAAATGAGTTGAAAGTGCCTGACAAAACCAACTTACTTCTGGTTACAAAGTGTAAAAATTTTCAATTTGAATAGAAAAATTAAAAATATTAAAAAACTATCAGGAGTAGCCAAAAATGATTTGAATAAAATCCAAAGAATGTTACATTTTCGACAAAATAGTGTAAAAAATTATTGACATTCCCATTTGAAAAAGAAAGACATTTATGTTTGAAAATTTTCATAAAATAACGATCCGTATCAGGTAAATACGGAAACTTTGGAAGATGCCTCTTTTTATGTTTAATACAACATTTCAAACCAAAAGTTCCTTGTCACCTCCTTTTGGTAAAAAATTGTTTTTTTTTGTACGCGTAAATAATTTTGATTCGTAAAAGCTCTTTGGAATGGAAATGCATTATAGTTTCAAACTGCTTCTGTTATTTTGCAACGCAAGTATGTTTCATGGTCAAGTTTGTTGGAATATTGTTTTTGGTCATTTGATATTTTTCTTAATTCAGATTTATAAAGGATGTTATCGTCACGTTCATGCAATTAAGGATTTGCCGAAACGCTTATTTCTATAGTTCTCACACTTCCATTTCTTTGAATTCAACTATACAGGCCATATTTTTTGGTTTGCTAACTCAAAGGTTTTTTGTTCGTTTCTTGAAAAACAGTCGGTGTTGGCCGACGTTATCAGTTAAATTAAAGTTATGTTTGTCTAAATGAAAATAACACACGGCTTGCGCCCACGGTCGAAATTCTAGATAAGCGGTTTTGTTTGATACTTCTGAGAATATTGTAGCGCAGTAAATTTTTGTAACGTTCGTTGTGTAAAACCGATGAGAAGGGTGACTCTCTTTACCTGATGTTAGTGAATAGTTTAGTTTTTAGAGTTTAGTTTTTAAGTAGACTCGGACGAGTAAAGATGAGTTTTTAAGTAGACACTGACGGGTCAATTAGTCTTTAGCTAGATGCGCGACGACGCGGAGTAACGTTGTTAAATTTTAACAACCGCTAAGTAACGCAAGAAAAGTGTGTGCGTATGAATCGCGAGTGCAATAAAGAAATTAAGTAAACGATAACTAAAAGGAACTACTCTTTCGCCGCTATTAAGAGAGTACCGTTTGATTTTGTGTAAACATTCGAAACAACCGTAATACGGATTATAGACTATCTCTTAGGCACGAGGAAATTATTACGAATGCAATAGTATTTGCTAATTGAAACAAAACCTTCGGATAATTAAATGATTCCTGTTGGATTATTCCCGTATTAAGGAAATATTACGCTGCTTATGGATTAAGAATACGGTTCCTGTTGGATTATTCCCGTATTAAGGAAATATTACGCTGCATATGGATTAAGAATATGGTTCCTGTTGGATTATTCCCGTATTAAAAAATATTACGCTGTTTATGAATTAAGAATATAGTTGCGGCTGGATGATCCCCGTAGTAAAGAATAATTACGGTGGTAACGGATTAGAAAAAAAAAATCTCTAATGTAAGTACCTTTCCGATCTTCAGAAACTTTCGTGAAGGATGACTTCGTGTGCGTGAATTTGAATTAGTGTAGGTAACGTTAAAATAAGTTAGTTTTGTTTAGCATGTTGTAACAAGTTGTCGGCGGTTCTACCTGAATGAACCCCATTTTGTAATAGTTTTAGGTACGCGGTGTTTAACCTTGTGACCTTCTGGTGGTTTCTAAGTCGATTTTTGAGTATATTTGCGGTTATCTTTGGTTAATAGATAAAGTTATGGCGATTGTCTGCGTTTAAATTGAATAAAATGCATTTTTCGTCGTATAAAATTTTCACCGCTTTTGCGTAAATTCTAAAGTTTTTCGCGCTTCTTTAATTTATTTATATCGTTAGTTTTGATTTTTAATGCCAGTTTGTACTTTTATTCTAACTTATTAGGTTTCTATGATATGGCCGTTTTTCTAAAAATTTTAAGCACAAAATGGTATTACATTAATTTTCGATTGCAATCTTTTGAGTGAATTTTATCAGCGGTCCGTGCGTTATCGACATGCCAAGATTCGACATTTGAGTAGGGGTTGCGCAATTGTTGAGTCATCTTATCGAACGACTGAGAATTCTCGGTTAGTTGTCGAACGTTTGAGGGCGATGAAGTAAATTACTAAGTATGCTTAGACATGTTTTGCTCAGCGCGGTTATTTCTACAATTTTACATTCATCGTAACGTACAAGTATTGTTTTAGTGTTGGGGTATCTACCCAAAAGTTTGCTTAAATTGCGGTTTCTATTAACGCAAAATTTAGTTCGACAAGCACCCAGGTGCCACTTTCGCAAAAATAATTTTGTACGATCTCTTCGACATACGCTTTAGGCGTATAATATCTTAAAAAGAATTTTGTACGATGGCCTTTGGGCTGTTGTAGTATTAAAAAGAATGTTACGATAAGAGTCCTTCTAAGGATCCTTTTCCTCGCGTATTGGGCTTCTTCGTAGAGCTGGTGCTCATTGACTCCTCCCATTTTCATCTGGGGGCGTGTACCTTGACTTGGGGCCTGCCGTATGCCGCATCTTCAGAGGAATCAGTAGGGTGCGCCGAGTTAAGGTAGGAGAACTGTAATATTTATCCAGTGACGCGGATATTTTAAATGGATTGAATTCTTGAACTAAAACCAGAGTTATTCCGACATAACGATTGATTTATTTTTGTGTGCGGTCAGTAACGGAAATAAGAGGCGTTGTACGCTTTGATACTAAGGACAGATAAGAATTGTGACGAGTTAAATGCGGCAATGCGGTTGTAATTTAAGTTTAATTACTTTTGTTAATAAATTCTTGCCACGTGGTAATAAGTAAATGATGTAATATTTTGTGAAATATTCTTTGTAACGTATGTAGGTCGCGATATTATTTTTACTATTAGGTATCCCGGCGTTGTTATCGTCGGACTTATTGTATCTGTGTATTTTCTTTATGAACTGTGTGTGAATATACTTTGTTTCTTGTTCAAGTCCGGTTTATTATTTACTTAACTTTTATGTTCCTGTGTACATGTTCTCTACAGGTAGCTGCGGCGTGCGCTTGGCGGACATCTGAGGCGGTGTACGAGCAGGTGCCCCAAACTCCTCTGGTAGGTAAGGGCTCGAGGAGTTTTTCCCCCTTTAAAATCCTTGCCTGGCGCCCATAAACAATCCTAATATCGACAAATTTTATTTGAGAACCTGAGTTCTAAGCACCCCAAATGGAAATTCATCGAACAACTTAACGAATCACGATCCGTCTCGTCTGAGCTAGTTACCCCTTTCATTTGTGTTACGTTTTGCATGAAACAACCTTTTCGTTACGTACCGAGGTAGCTGCATGATTGTTTGTTTTTATTAGGCGACGTAATACGTTTTAGAATTAGGACCCCGGGAAATTAACCCGGCTATTTTTTTTTAAATTTAATAGAGATAACGGTTAGTAATAATTTTTCTCTTTTATTGCATCAAGTGTTTATATTTCTCCTTTTCTTTAGTGAACATTTGAATCAGACATTTAAAAGAATGGAGTGGCGCCTGGCAACACCGACTGTGACATATTTTAAAGACCTTTAGTCTTCAATAAAAGTAAGTGAGAGATTTATCCAACCCACCCGTTGCCGTTTGCTAGCCGGCACATTCTGTTTGCTACGAACATTGATTATACGACGGAGTCAGATTGACAAACCCCTGTATAAAAATTGGAAACACCTTAACCGCATTCGCGCCACCAGGCGGCGATACTGAAGTATTTGCAGTACTGCATTCAACGCTCAAATTCGTTAAAAAGGTTATTCTCATCGCTAAATTTTAGTACAGTATTCAATTGCTTGATGTCGCTGATTCAAATTGTTAGGGCTGAAAAATGCAAACGGTATATAATGTTCGCGTTGAGTAAACAATGACGCAATCCAAACTTTCTCACAAGTTGTTATTGTAGCAGTTGCATTCCGTTACGATAAGAACTGAAAATGTTTTTTATTTATAATTAGGACATTCTTTTGTTAAACGGCAACTTGGAAGTTTTAAAGATACAACGTTTATTATTTGCAAAGTTGTAAAAATGACAAAAACAACTTCTTTTCCAACTCAACCTGTTAAAAATTTGTTGTTGCTCCTTTTAAAATATGGTGCCGACAATTGCACTGAATCTCTCAATAAACTAATTTGTACTAATGCAATAAAATGCCGGAGAAAAAAAAGATAAAATAACTTATTTATGTTAGCAATATGTAACTGAACGGAAGTACAACA